>QEPC01011522.1:61114-86977 GCA_003113815.1 Sphenodon punctatus
ACAAACTGCTGGGATAGGGAGACTTCTGAAAACACCTGCTTACAGGATCAGTGACTAGCTCAGAAGGAGTTGGAAAGGGGGAGGGCAATGACTTTTGTTACTTGCTGCGCCCGCCTTACCACAAACGCCATTGGCTCCTTGCAGCCTAGTCCGTGGCCAATTGCAGACTGTGAAGCCAGTGGTCTGAGGAAAAGAGGGATGGTGATTGCACAGGTTGGCTGCTAGTCCAAGCCTCTCCACCCCTGGCACCAGGAAGTCTACTCCTAAGCTTCCCCCTCTCCCCCTGGACCTTCCATCCCAGTTTTTCCTGCCCAAACACACCGAACTCATCTGAACTGTTCAGGACTTTGGGCGTTCGGTTCAGGCATTTGGTTCAGCTGTCCGAACGGGCTGAATTCGGGCCGAACACCGAACATCCGAACCGCATTTGCACATCCCTAGTGAGAGTCTAAAAATCTGGTGGGGGCACTTGCCCCCCGTGTCCCTCTTACGCATCACCCATGAATGAATGTATATTCAAACAACATTTATTTTAAAAATACATTTTAATTTTTCCCCACTGGATTTTATACAGGCTACCTCCTATGAGGCTGCGAAGGACTCCAGGGAAAGCAGAGGGAAGGAGGAGGGGAACAGCAGTCAGAAACATGCCTGGAATCCCCACTGGCCAATCTGCATTGGGAACAGATCAGGCAGCATCGTGATGGACACAGAAAACCCCTGGGATAGGTCTTTCTTCTGTGTTGCCAGCAAATTGTTGTCAGTGTCAATCACGGGGACTGGGAGAAAGGGAGCTGGGAGAGTACCCCTCTGGGTGAGCCTGTCAGTGCTTGCTTGGAATGGGAATTTCAGTTTTGGATAAAACTGAAACAATCAAAAAATAGCTGTTTCGGTTCTATCTGAAATTTCAGTTCTCATTTCAGTTTTGGTTGTTGTGTTTTTTACATTTTTATTTTATTTTATTTTTTCCAGTGAAAATAAATAAATAAATTTAACCCCCTCAAAAACCTTTGAATGTGAATGTTCAAATATGAATTTGCACCAGAGAGAGATTTTGTACTTATGTTTCTAATTACTTTAGGATATGATGCAGTTCTTCTCTAAAAATAGCTTTGCAGACTCATACAACATAAGTTGGTAGTGAATATTTAGTAGTGGAATATTAAAAGAGCACTTGACCTTTAGTGGTTTCTTTCTTGCAGGGCTATGGGCTTTTGAGGTTCTCTGGTTTGGTCTGCAAACTTTTACTGCAATAGGACATAATCATCCCTGGTGGTAAACTGCTCATATGCCATGGAGTTACACCAACGTTCCAGTGTTGTTATTTTGTGTACACTGTCAATAACTCTGTGGGGCTCCTGCAATGCACCTTGAAAAATATCAATAAACATTTATGCTAATTTGTAAAGAAATGTTATAGGGAAGCACAGGTGCCTTTGTGGACAAAACAATTCATAGCGGGGACTACAAGGCTGCTTGTGGAAGCATGTGCTCTTCATAGTGTGGGTGTTTTCAGACAGTCAGGGAGAAGCCTGTAGCCCTGGAGCAGCTGCATGGGTTCCCCAAAAAGGAGCCACATGCCCCCATAGGTTTGGAGACTTTCACACAGACAGACTGGCATGTGATTGAACCATGTGCATGGGCAGCAAACACACATTCCCGCTGCTCCAGGAAAGCCCTAGTTAGAAACAAACAGACAGGTGGACCAATTCCCCGGCCTGGTCCACACTGCTCACTTCCCCCATGCTCTGCTCAGTAGGGATGCGTGAACGAGGTTCAGATATTCAGTGTTTGTACTGAACTCGGTCTGTTCGAATGTCCAAACCGAACCTCCGAACTGAATTCGAAAATTGCCAAACAGTTTGGTCATGTTTGGGTGAGTTCGGATGAGTTCGGTGTCAGGAAAAACGTGACTTTGGGTGGGAAAAATGTGACTGGAAGGGGGAGGCAGCTGAGGAGAAGACTTCCTGGCACCGGGGTGGAGACCAGGGGTTGTTTCAGGGCCAAGTGATACCGAAAAAAAATCTTCAAATTTGGTATCGGTATCGATAGCGCTATTTTTGAATGTTCAGCCAAGTTCGGCCGAACCGAACTCCGCCAAACTGAACAACCGAACCCGAACTCGGGTTTTGAACTGAACAACCAAATGTCCGAACATCCAAACCGCATTCTGTTCGCACATCCCTACTGCTCAGGAGCCTGCCCTTTTTCCAGCAGCTTCAACTCTGGCAACCGTGGGCAAAGGGACATGGCAGAAGTCACTAACCCCTTAGCACCTGGGAGCCAGGCCAAACCCCTGATTAACCACACACCCCATGGGGTGGCAGAGTGGGGTGGACAAACACCAGCACCTGGCCAGATCCAGGGGCCCTATGGACCGTTGTTGTGCACCGTTGTTGGTAGAGATTGATGAAAGGGCCTTTGTCTCTCCCCGGTGAGAGGGGGGCTGAGAAGGAGGATGCNTAATAATAATAATAATAATAATATGGATCCCCCACTGTCTGCTCTCACTTCACCTGCTCTCACCACAGAAGTTGCAATGGCTGGAGGACATCCCTCCATGCCCATCCCCACATTGGTGTCAGCATGTGTCAACACAAACACAGATACTGTGATTCTCACTGTGTAGCCACTCCAGTTTGAGTACCAGCCCTTTTAGTTACTAATTTAACAAAAATGAATGCATAGGTGGCTGGTGACTGTTGACAGTGGGGGGCACGGTAACCTCCCAGACCCTCAGCAGTGCATCCCCACCCCACACCCAATCCAGAGGACACCCCCCCACAGTGCACCCTCATCCCATCCCCAATCCAGAACTTCCCAGCTGCCCCAGAACACCCCCCCATGCAGAGTCATTGCTGAAGCAGCAGTGGCCCATGCCCCAGGGGGTTGCAGCATCCTGGAGATCTGCCCACCAGTTCAGCGGGGGCATTACCCCCACTCACCATCTCTGCTGGGAGGAAGGGAAGGAGGCAGCAGTGGTGGTGGAAGTTCCTGCATTGTGTGCCCAACACAATGCCTGCTGCTTCTGCCAGTGCTGCCTCTGCTGTGCTACGGGTTCTGTGCCCCCAGAGGTCACGTGCCGAGTCTGCCTGCCCAGTAAACCCAGGTTGCCAAGTGTCAAGCCTTCCCGGTGTCTTATGCTGCTGCTGCTTCTGGGTCTCCGATGGCCTGCCATGCTGCCATGGGCCCCCCTGGGGGTCCCTGGAGCACCTCAAGCCTCCTGGCAGTGCCAAACTCCACCAAACATTTGGGGGGGTCCAAACTCCACCTGACCGAGCCCACAAACCCAAACTAAATTTTTAGTTTGAACGGCCATACAGCCAAACATCCAAACTCTATCCTGTTCTCACATCCCTAGCTCTCACACCTCACTCATGCACACTGGTCACCCAGACTCAGGCTGTGGCTTTTGCTTCCTGCCCCCTCTGCCTGCCTGCCCACCTTTACCTACCTCCTCCTTCTGCTGCCACCACAGCTGAGCCACCCAGCTGGATCATGAGGCTAGGGTGGGATCTCAACAAGCTATTTTTCAAATTGGTGAAGCCTTGCCCGGTGGTGAATCACGTGGCCACCAAGTAGCAGACATTGGATTTCCTGGGCACAGTACCCGTGGCACAGAAGAGGCAGCAGAAATGGACATTGGGTTTCCGGGGCACAGAACTCATGGCACAGACAGCAGAGGCAGCATTGGCAGCAGCAACAGACATTGTATTTCCCAGTAGCAGAACCCATGGCACAGACAACAGAGGCAGCAATCATAGCAGCAGAAGACATTGGATTGCCCGGTAGCAGAACCCATGCCACAGAAAGCAGAGGTGGAATTGGCAGCAGCAGAAGACATTGAATTGCTGGGGCACAGAACCCATGGCACTGACAGCAGAGGCAGCATTGGCAGCAGAAGTAGGCATTGGATTACCCAGTAGCAGAACCCATGGCACAGACATCAGAGGTGGCATTGGCAGCAACAGCAGACATTGGATTGCTGGGGCATAGAACCCATGGCACAGACAGCAGAGGTAGTATTGGCAGCAGTAGCAGACATTGGATTTCCCGGTAGTAGAACCCATGGCACAGACAGCATAGGCAGCATTGGAAGCAGCAGCAGAGATTGGATTGCCCGGTAGCAGAACCGATGCCACGGAAAGCAGAGGCAGCATTGGAAGCAGCAGTGGACACTGGATTGCCAGGGCACAGAACCCATGGCACAGACAGCAGAGGAAGCATTGGCAGCAGCAGTGGACATGGGATTTGTGNGAACCCTCGGAGCCAGTCCTCTGAAACTTGGAAATACTTGTGAATAAAATTTTTACCATTCGGTTCAGCCCTAGTGTACACTGAATGCAAGCCAGAGGTGCCCAAGGGAGAGAAGATGACAGAGTTCAGAGGCTCCATGTCTGATATGGAGGCTGATGAAATGCACAACTGCACACATTTGGATAGTCTGGTGGCTGAAACTGGCTTATTTGTTGCTGCTCTAACCTCATTGCTAAATTCCTCCTTTCTCCTCTATCATGTTCAGGCTTCTTGTGCTCATCTTCCAGGCTCACAGCAAATGGAGAGGGGAGGATGAGCTCTCCCTTCCCCCAGCCCTGCTAAAAAGCAAGTCATAAGTTGTTTCAAAGGGGTCTGGCACAAAGAGGTTACTTATGAGGCTGTCCCTAAACTTCACAGGAAGGATGTCCTTTATGCATGACCAGCTGACTGCGGCTTGATTGGTTTAAGCCCAGGAAGTTAAAGTCTCAGTTCACTGCGTATGCTGCTGTTGGAAGAGGGGCAGATAGGCAGTGGGCCCTGAGGCAGGCCTGGACTTAGGGGCAAGCCCCCTAGGCCCGAGCCTTGGGTGGTGTTTTCTGGGGGAAAGCAATCCTGGCCTTGGCACCACCCCGTTCTGTTTTTTTTTCCTTTTCTCCCTGCACGACTGGTGGCTCCTGCCTGCAGCCGAAGCCTGCCACCTGGGTCCCCATCCCTCACCTGCCTCTGCCGTTTGCCTGCTAGTAGCCCCACAGAAGCAGCAGCAGCAGTAGTGGGACACCATGGGACTGGGAGATAAAGCTGTTTGTTTACAAACAACTTCTTTCCATGTGAGTGATCAGAAGGTTGTTGCCTTGTAAAGGAAGTTATTTGAGATGGTTCCTAACATTCTTACCTTTGGGTTGTTCATGACATGCTCACCATATTCAAATAATTAACTGTGTGATGGTCGAGCTCCTCTAATATAAAAGCACTCCCCCCTCCTCACAGTGGCAGTTCCTTCCAACCCTTTCCAGGAATATAAGGAAAAAAATTATATGCGGGGCTGGAAGGGTGGGTGTTGTGAGAATGTTTACAAGGTAGAACCTTGTTTACAAGGTAGCAACCTTCTGTTCTTCTTCGAATGGCTCCTCACAGGCCCTTTTTACACAAATTCCCTGGGTGGGGGATCTGTGGGCGCACCGGTGCATGGGCGGGGCATGCACACGGCTGCATATGCATCCCCACTCACCCCCCTCTCATCCACACCCACGGAGAAACCGCTGTTTCCCATGGTTGCTCCATGTGTGGGGATGAGTGAGGGGTGAGTAGGGATGTATATTGGGTGGGCATGCACACGCACCCCCAGTCACCATGGGTACGCGTGCCACATTGTTCACACGGGGCTCCCCCACCCATGAACACGCAGTGTGGGGGCGGGGTTTGGCTTGGGGGCAGCAGCCTGAGAAGGGCCTACGGGTGAAAAATTCCTAAGTCCAGCCTTGCTCTGAAGTACCAGCATTTCACAATTAAAGTTAGGCAGACACTGACTCCTGGTTGGATTATGGGAGAACAAGTATTAATACACAAAACACTATTTAAACTGCCTTCAAATGTGTTAATCACATTAATATCCCTAGTGAGAAAGTGAAATCCTTGTTGCATTACAGTAACGTGATATGCAGAGAATACTGGCCCCTCCCCAGGACCTTTTACCCCTCTTCTGTCAGTTTTGCTGTGGGCCTTTCTGCCTAATTCTTCTCCTAACCAGTACTTCCCTACTCTTGTCTCTCCCATTTCCCATGAGCGGATACTGCCTCACTGCCTGACATTTGCATCTCAAGGTGCTGACACTCCTAGAGATCTTAGGGTGACATTTTGGGAGACTTCTTTTCCTCCAGATCCTCTCTGTGGAAGAATTTGGCTGTGTAATGACAACTACATAGGTCACCTGGGCACTCTGTAGTTCCACAGAGCTCACAGGGGCCAACAGTGGTGTGAGAATCTCACAGTCACACTTCACACCAAATTGGAGAGATCCTCTCAAAGCATCCAAGAAATCTTAAGCATAAACCTGCAATAGGAAATAGGACTTAATGAAATTTCTCCTTTGGATCTGATCTGTAATGATAGATGACTAATGACGCAGCCTTGTATCTCATACAGGAAAAGGCAGTTTCGTCTAGGATTTGCAGTTGAAGTAAGTAAGAACAGTTTCTCCAAGAATGACTGTTCACTGTCTTTATTGTGTTTTATTCATTGTATTTAGTCATTGCCCCTTCTCCCATACTACACCCAATGCCTGGAATGCCCTCCCTGAACCCATTTCTTCTGCTCTCTCCCAACCTTCAGAAACCTACGTCTTCCCTCAGGCTTTCCATGGCTTCTTATCCTCACAGATGATAATTCTTCTACTGTTCCTGTATTCAGAATTCCCTTCTCCCTTATAACTAAGCTAAGCATGTGCATTTGGAACTTCTTTACTTTGTGAATGTATCCCTGTTTCTCCCTATATTCCCATCTCCCTTGTCTCCCCTTCCTTAACTCTTCTAATTTCTAAGCCCCTCAGTGAGAGACTTGTCTCTAATTAGTGACCGTACAGTGCCAGGTACATTGTTGGTACTTAATATATAAATACTTTATAATAACTATTAATATCTAGCACTGAATCTGAAGCATCCTAGAATTTTGCTTCCACAGCTGTATGTCTGTGGGAGGAAAGAGAGCTAGTGGAGAGACAAGTGAGTTGTTGGTGTTCAAAAGCCTAAGACAAAGTACAGACCTAATGTATATGAATTATGAATTAAATAAATTCAGTAAGTGTATTATTATTGAAGTGAGCTTAACAAGGGTTTATGTTCTGTTTCTAATGCCTTGGTGCACCTGCTGCTTTTAATGTGTCATCCCAAAAAACTGAGCGGCATTTAAATGCAAACAAGAACGAGTACATGCTACCCCAATGACACTAATGGAGGAGGTGACTTAGGGCCCACGCTCCCTCCCATAGCCCTGCACTCCAATAATAAGGCAATCAGATATTGAAACCTCAAAGTACGATGCTCCATGCTCTACCTTGTACTCCCAATTTAAATAAACATGTATAAATGATTTATATAAATTATGGTCATTTAAAATAGCCCATTGCCTAACTTAAACCAATAGGGTACTTCACGTACTCCCTCCCCACCCACTCTCACCCTTCCTCCCAGACCCAGGACACACAGACACTGCCCCCACACAAAGAGATTTACCAGGGGTAGCAGCAGACAGGGAGCCCAGAGGTTTCTCTCCTCACTGCTCTGGGCCAGCTCCTTATACTACACAGAGGCAGGACATTTAATGGCTTGGGGTGACAGAGCTACCCAGGCATAACTGTGCTACCTATAGTAGGGCATCTGGTTAGCTTTCCAATCCTCAAGAGCACACATTGTTGTCCCTGTCGCTCTTCTCTCCCCACCCCACTACATCTGGAACAGTTTGCTTCCTAGAAGAAGTTGTGGGGGAAAGGATAGGGAGTGTGGGGGAAGGAGTGACAGCTGTTCAGCTGCAGAGCAGTATCTCCATCTCCTTTCTCACACTTCCTGTCCCATCCCCTTCAGTGTACATCACCCCCTTTAGGAAGCACACAAAGCTTGGAGGGGTGAGGGAATGGGGGAGAGAAATAAGAAACATGCTCCATGATGGTTGAGGGAGAGGCCTATGGCACCTCCCTTAAGACAATCCTGGTGGTGCCCCTGTTTTTTCCCCATTCTGTTTGGAAACAGTTGAGAAACATTCATTAGCAAAACATTGATTTCCTTTGTACATTCCTAGATAGAAATATGAGGGCAACCAAATTCCAATTTCTGTCTCTATAATTTGTTAAGATAATTATTGCAGAATACGATTAGGCACTTTCAGATCTTTCAGCATTAATTAACTCAGTGTTAATAACCTGAAATGCTACACTGAAGAAGAAGGGACTGCAGCTTGTAACAGTTAGTCCTTTATTGTCACTTTCTAGAGATCCTGAAACTGGCAAGCACGGTGGCTGTATCATTGCCACCTGGTAGGAAATAACACCTCCACTCACAAGTCATGCAGCCCCTGGCTATACAAAATGCATAGGTAACTTTAATCATGTTCCTCTGTGCTTTGCTGAATTAGGCTTTTAAAGAAAAGTCAAAACAAATCCAAGTTCTAGCATATGAAATTATCTCCCCCCACCCCCCCAACATCATTTTTGACATTGTTTCTATAGTTGAAACAATGGCTTTATTCTGAATTTGCTAAGAATTTTAAATCCCAGTTATAAGCACCAAGCAAAAAACAAAGGAAATATTAGAAATCTCAGTTGAATAAGTGAAGTACTATTGCACACATGATCATAATAAATTCTGGTTTATTAAACTTGCACTTAGAACTACTGCAACAAAAAACTTACTAATATAAAAACTAAGCTTTCCAATTTCTTCAAAAATACAAATATCTAAAAAAATCAATTGCAAAAACAATCTCAGCAGGTTGAATGGCAATGTGCCCGATATCTTTTCAGGTCATGGTGAGTGACCCAAAGATTCAATAACTCACCTCCAGTGATTACTCCCCACCCCACCCCCATTGTCAGGAACTCTTTGTTTTCTTAGGAAAACAAATTCTTTATTGTCCAGGGAGCTGACAATTGCTTACAAATAGTTTACAAATTGCCCCCTTTCCTCCTCAGTATGTATCTGAACCATTAATTTGCATGCAAGGGACTAGAATCAGCTCTAATTTGCATGCAAGGTGACTATTCACTTGCATGCAAATTAATGGTTCAGATACATACTGAGGAGGAAAGGGGGCAATTTGTAAGGTATTTGTAAGCAATTTCCAGCTCACTGGACAATAGAGAATTTGTTTCCCTGGGGGAACAAGGGATTCTGACAACAGGAAAACAAATCAGTAAACACTGGAGCCGAGTTATTGTCTTTTTGAGGGGTCACTCTCCATGATGAAAAGATATCGGTCATGTTGCCATTCAGCCTGCTAACACTGTTTTTATAATATATTCTTTAGGATGACAATTTCTTTAGAGAGGAAAAAGTTTAGTTATTATATTGCTCTCAATCTGAGTTTAATTGAATAATTTCTAATATCCACAGTTTGCTTTGGTGTTTTTAATTCCAGATACTCAGAAAAAATAGTAAGTTCTGGTCAAGAAATTGATCATGATATTTGTAATTCAGTTTCCATAGTTAAATTAGCTGTTCAGTACAAAGCTAAATTATTTTTTAATATTCTTTTTTCTTCTTTGAATTCTCTGTTTTCTCAATATTTACAGCCACATGATCTAGTTCCTTTACCCCCACTTTGTAGGGAACTGTATCAATTCATCCATAAAGAACATTATTAAAGGCACCTACTTGTGATTCTATAGAGCCCCCTGAGGCAGGTCTGCCATCACCCTAACAGGCAGGGAGGTCAGTGTGGGTTAGCTACAGAACTGGGCAATTGGGTCAGTTCCATGCCCTGTACATGCTACCACATGCACATGTGCTGCCACAGGGTTTGCACATGTCCTGTAGGAACAATGCTGGGGGTACGTGTGACTTGTACACATGCACGTGTGCCATGTGTACTCCATAGGGCAGTGCATGGGGCATGGGATCAGCCCCAATATATTTCAAATTTTGACAAAATTTTGAAATTTGAAACAAACATTTGGGGAAATGTTGCTACATAATTCTCAAAAATTTCATCCAACTCCAGAATTGGCAGGGGGACTACTGAAATTACAAAAATTGAAAAAGTAGGGTGGGTTAAATAAAATGTACAATTCTGACTTTTTCCTTTTTTTTTTTTTTTTTTTACAATTTTTCTGACCAACATTATTATATGCAAAATTTGTTTTCATTTAAATAGAAAAACAAACAAATCTTCTGTCCCTTACTGGGAACACATGCCCCTGATATGTAGGCTAAAGGCAGAAATGTTTTTGGATGCTGGTAAAATCCCAATAGCAGACTGCCTAAGGTTAGACAATCTTCGAAAACCAAATTTTCTGCCAAAGCTTTACACATTAGCCAATGAAAAGCTAGCGATAGACACAGAAGAAATATCAGGTGGAACTTTGGCCTCATTCAGGTTAATGGGAGTTTTTCTATTGACTTAAATTCAGCTAAAATTTCCCCCATTTCAGTATAATGCAATGGACCTGATTGAGGTCTCGCTTAAACCAGCTTTTTGTTAATCCAGTAGTTCTTAGTTTTGCATACGTGACCCCATTTTGAGACTCAAATATAATTCTATGACCCCAAACAGCAGCAAAAGCATGCAAAGTATCTCTGATATCAATCAGGTCATGACCCTATCTGCAGATGGCATAATCCCACTTGGGGACCCAGCCTACAGCGGGGAAAGCTCTGACTTGTGAAAATATCCTCAGGTTTGCAACAATGTAAATGAAAAAAAATCAGGCCTGATGTATTAAATGTTATTTGTTGTGGCAATTGTTGCTCTGCATTTTCTAAAATAAAGACACCTTGCTTTACACCCAAGCAGATTGGCAATTGATTTACGCTAATGTCAACACAAATGGATAAGAATGTGCCTATTTTCCTAGAAAAAATCCATTTGTATTGAAATCAAAAGTAGGTAACATTATACAAAGTAGTACATTTGTATACTAAAACTAAAAGAGAAGATAGACATCTGAATTGTGAAATTACATTATCTCTTTCCAAAGAAAATGCAAACTAGCCTGCCTCCTCCTCATATCCAGCACACAGTAACAGTAATTTACCTTAAGGAAATCATTAATTCCTCCTGGCATTCTCCAGGAAGGAACTGCTTGATGATGAGCCTCCTAAAAGGCACTTGGAGGAAACATTGGTTTCTATAGTCTGTTCAAATTGTTTAATGTTTGTCAAACTCCAATTGCGTTGGAAGGCTACATTGTGAGTAATGGATTTCTGCTGCTATTTACACATGGGCTGGGCTGTGCAGCCATTATGTGCTGCAGTTTCTTGTGCTGCATTATGTATGAGAGGTTTCTGCAAGCAGGTACATAAACACATGGGGGGGAGCAAGGGGAGTGGGAGGAGGAAGAAACACAAGAAAGCAATTTCTTTTACTGTCCAGTGTACAAGAGTTAGCAATAATCTGGGGACCCTTCAAGCACCCCCTGCGTGCAAATTCTCCGAGTTACAGAACTGAAATGACTTATTTACTGTGCTACAGGAGAGCACATTAATGCTACCACGAGGCTACCATGCTTTCCACTGGAATTAGTTTTGAGCCACTGCAGAACCAAAGACAGAATTCGCTCACAAAAACTAGGAAGAACACGAGCTAAGACCCACTAGGAAGAACACGAGCTAAGACCCACAGGAACAGACACAGACCAGGTATCAATCAACCCAGCCAATGCCTTCTCTTCCTCGCTGCTACTCCTGAGCTTCTGTGCATTCCCACATTTCTAAGCCATCACAAAGCTCAGTTAACAGGCAACAGACTGACATCTTCCCAGGTTTCCATTGATCTATTAAGGCCAAATTCTCTTTCTCACTTTTCTCTTAGACTGAGGTTGATAGAGTGCTAGGAATCATTAACTGCATTTCCGCGGGTCTTTCTGACCCCAAAGGCTGCTAAAAAAATCATAAAGCTGTTTTGGCAAGCCTGAACCACTCCTCCCCCCATGTATTCCTCAAGAAGTGTGAGGTCAACTGTCCTGTGTTGTTTCATGTTCCTCCCCATTTTTTTAAAATGGAGGTTTTTATCATTTCATCATCAGGGGTCCTTTCGACCCCAATGTAAGTCAATGGGAAAATGAAAGCACTATATGCCCTTTGCACTGGGGGTCATGTTGACCCCTTGCACATATATTCTTAAAATACATGTGTCTTTTAAAGAAATGAATCTTAACCCAGCACCTGCTATCCTAATTAAAACCCTCAATGAGGGTGAAGGACAAAATGGGTATTTTCAGGCATTATGAGATCACAGTGAACCACGGTGAATACGCACCTGTGGTCAATGTGACTCGCACGTCTGTTTGGCGGCCGCCAGATGTTCGCCACGGTCAATACCCGCATGGGGTCAATTTGAACCACACTTCCCGGGCTAGCGGGGGGAATGTCCTGGGAAGCGTGGTCAAAGAGATCCCCAGCAGGGACCAAAAAAAAGTAACGTCTGGCCAGCCGGCACGGCGCGGCCGACGCATTGGACCCGCCGCCCGCCCGTCTCCCCAGAGGGCGGGCGGAGGGAGCGTGGAGGGGGCAGGGCTGTGCGGCCACACGTTGCGCCACGCAGCCCCACCCCCTCCCAGATTCCCCGCCGTGATCCCCCCGGCACATCTGTTGCGGCGTGACAGGGTGACCCCGGCGAGGAATGAATAGGGTGATTTCGGTACCGGGCCAACGGGCCCCGTAACGTCTGAAATCACCCAATGTAGCACTTAGTTTGAGTTCACAAAGATCGTTGGTGGTGTGCTTAGGAAAATATCACCATAAAATGCTTTGGGGGCGTTACACAGACCCCCAGCGAAAGGTCAACTTGCCAACTTCTATTGTTCCTTTTCTTTACACAGCAGTTAAGACCTATTTAGAGTGAACTCTTGACACTGATCTTTTTATCACAGCCATTAGCAGCTTTGTGTTGGAAAAATACCTATTCATTCTGCATGGGGGTGGGGGTGTTGATGACCCCTGCCCTGCATTTACTGTGAGGTTTGGAGCTCACTTGAAAGGTCTTATCTTTACACAGCAATTACACAGCAATTAAGACCTATTTAGAGTGAACTCCTGACACTTTTTTTTTATCAGTCATTAGAAGCTTTGTGTTGGAAAAATACCTATTCATTCTGCAGGGGGGTGTTGATGACCCCTGAATTTACTGTGAGCTTTGGAGCTCACTTAAAAACAATGAAGCCCTGCAACCTGTATTTTTCATTAATGTCCTCTAAAATTGGCATATCTGGCCATCCTACTGTGAACTCAAGACTTTTGAGCTGACTCCTCCTCTCCTTTTCTGGGATTGGAGGAGGTCAACATGACCCCCCCTGTACCGTTTTTGTTAGTTGTGCTGCTTTACAGGAGGGGTCATGGTGACCACCAATACCAATACCATGGGATGGGGTGGGGTGGGGTGGGTATTGTTTTGTATTTCTGTTTTTCAGTTGTTATACTAATAAACTGTCCAATTTTTTTCTTAATCTGGAGTCTATTTCAAATCAATCACATTCATTATTTTTCAGCTATTTATTAATGGGGGTCCTTTTGACCCCCGATACAGTTATTATTCAGTCATCTATAAGTAATTCCTGCAAAATTACTTTTGTTTACATATTTTAAATGTGTTCTTCTAGAGATAAAAGAGTTACAGTAGACCAGTTCTTCCCTAACTTTTTTTGAATCCCAGTGCATATTCAGTAGAAGAAAGGTCTGTAAAATGGTGGTAGCTGATCTTTGTTAAGAATATAAACTCATGAGGCCAGACTATTGCCTTCCATTACATCATTTAAATTTTTGTTAGCCCCTTGTCTATTCAAGTTGCTTTCAGAGTGGAGCTGCCTTTGATCCTCCTGTGTCAGTTATCCCACAGAGGTACAAGAGGAGAATTTGTAAGAACTGATGCTGTAAGTGTTTTGACATGCTGCACTATCTCCATGAGGATGAAAAAAAAAATGATTCTTTTATAAGGGAGGTGGTAGCTTTTAGCCACCAGAATAGCCACTGCAATCCATTTCCTATTGCTAATTGGTAAAATTAACTCATCAAAAGAGCATAAGCGCTTTTGATGAGCTAATTTTTACCAATTAGCAATAGAAAATGGATTGCAGTGGCTATTCTGGTGGCTAAAAGAGGTTATCCTGAGAAGGTGGAAGCCTGAATTTCCTCTAGTTTATTCTGATTGGCTGAGCAAGTTCCCTACCACTGCATTAAAGGGGTGTGTGTGTGACCTTTTCTATTAGAAATACCTGGAAAAATATGAGGCTGTCTGGTCACACATGCAAGCGTTGCATATCATTTCAGTTAACTAATTTAATAATAATTAAATTATGCATCTCTCTGTGGGCTGTATTCACCACCACCCCTGTGCTCTCACATACCTATGCATTTAGTTATTTTAACAATTGTAACCTTATGGAATATGGGGTTTTTGTTGTTGTATTTTTTCTTTTTTCTTCTTTTTTTTTGTGGGCAGGGGTGGCAGGGTTTCTTAAGTTTTTTACACAATGAAAATCGAATTTTTCTACCTATGATTTATTTTATTTACTTATTTTCAAACTTTTACTACCTTGCCCCTCCTGGCATAGGCAGCTCGAGGCAGCTTACAATTCATAAAACAAAACAACATTTAGAACAACTAAAAGGAGGAAAAGAAAATAACCCCATACCCAAAAACAAACTAAAAACAACAACAAAACCCTCCCACCCTCCCCCATCTCCCCCGCCAAATGCCCGGTGGAACAGCCAGGTCTTACAACTTCTCCAAAAAGAGGGGAGATCTGGGGCCAACTGGGACTCCCCCAGAAGGGATTTCCACAGCTGTGGGGTGGCCACTGAGAACGCCTTCCCCTGGGTGCCCCCTGGAAGACTCGGGGTACCTCAAGCAGGGTGCCCCCAGATAACCATAGGGGTCGATCCAGCAACCGGGGAGTGAGGAGGCCCCACAGATATGTAGGGTCTAGGCCATTTAGGGTTTTATAGGCCCAAACCAACACCTTGAATTGGGCCCAGAAAACTACCGGCAACCAATGCAGAGAGCAGAGCACGCGTGAAATATGCTCCCTGCTTGCTTATCTTATGGATCTATCTATTTTGCCTTGTTATGTGTTTAGACAGTTGTACATAAACAATAAAAAGTAAGATTAAACAACAAACAAACATGCAACAGCATCCATGGAGGTTGACGTCTGCTGTCTCCTTTGTCAACAAAGCTCCAGCCCTACAGAATTATTATTATTATTATTATTATTATTATTAACAAACATTTATATAGTGCCAGCAGTGTACCTGGCACTTTACAAAGTAATAAAATAGACAGGGTCCCTGCCCCTAGGGCTTACAATCTGAGAGACAGGAGCTGGGGGAGAGACTTAGGAAGGGGAACAGAGGGAGAGACAAGGGGTCTAACATTCATGAAGATGCGAGGTCTCAAGTGCACGTACTTGGCTTGGTTACGATGAGAATGACAGCAGGCAGGTCCATGTTGCAAGGATAAGGGTAAACCGATCGTAGGTATAGGAATAGTGGCTCAGCAGGATAAAGAGTCAGACAGAGCAGAGCGAAAGAGGTGAGTTTTAAGGAGAGATTTGAAGGTATGAAGGGAGGGGGCAAGGCGGATGTGGACAGGGAGGGAGTTCCAGGCATGGGGGGCAGCAAGTGAGAAGGGACGAAGGCGCTTAGGGGAGCAGGGAAGGCGTGGAAGGGTGAGAGAAGGGACAGAGGAGGAGCGAAGTGCACGGGCTGGAGTATGGAGGGCGATAAGTGCAGAGAGGTAGGGGGGAGCAAGGTTGTGAAGAGCTTTATAGGTGAAGACTAGGAGCTTGTGCAGGATTCGTTCAGGAAGGGGAAGCCAGTGAAGCGAAGAGAGGAGGGGCTGCACATGGTCGAAGCGACTGGCGAGGTAGATGACCCTGGCAGCAGAGTTTTGGACAGAGATGAGGGGAGAAAGGTGAGACCGGGGAAGGCCAGTGAGAAGGAGGTTACAGTAATCGAGGCGAGAGATGACCAGAGCATGAACAAGAGTTTTGGCAGACGAGACAGAGAGAAAAGGGCGAATCTTAGCAATGTTATGGAGGGAGAAGCGACAGGATTTAGCAACAGAGTCAATGTAGGGTTTAAAAGAAAGGGGTGAGTCAAAGATGAAGCCTAGGCTACGGGCTTGGGGGACAGGCAGGATGGTGACTCCATCAATAGTTATTGACAGTGAGGAAGGAGAGGAAGGATGAGGGGGGAAGATAAGGAGTTCAGTTTTAGCCATGTTGAGTTTGAGTTGACGTTGAGACATCCAGGTAGAGATGTCAGAGAGACAGTTGATGAGACGAGCTTGAACAGAGGGAGAGAGAGAGGGAGTAGAGAGATAGAGTTGAGTGTCATCAGCATAGAGGTGGTATTGGAAGCCATGGGAGGCAATGAGTTTGCCTAAGGATGAGGTATAGATCGAGAAGAGGAGAGGGCCAAGAACAGAGCCTTGAGGAACACCAACTGAGAGGGGGAAGGAGGAGGAGGTGGAGTTGGAGAGAGACACATTAAAGGAGCGGTCAGAGAGGTAGGAGGAGAACCAGTTATGGACAGAGCCACAAAAGCCAAGGGAGTGAAGGGAATCCAGCAAGAGTGAGTGGTCAACAGTATCGAAGGCAGCAGAGAGATCAAGGAGGACAAGAATGGAATAGAGACGTTTAGATTTAGCCACCAGAAGATCATTGGTGATCTTAGCGAGAGCAGTTTCAGTAGAATGAAGGGGGCAGAAGCCAGATTGGAGGGGGTCAAGGGAGGAGTTGGAGGATAGGAAGTCAAGGCAGCGGGAGTAGACGACACGTTCAAGCAGCTTGGAAGCAAAAGGAAGGAGTGAGACTTGCATTCTGGGCAAAATTAGGGGTGTTAACAAACATAATGGTGAATGGTTTGGCCCAGTCTCGCCCACCTGGGCCAGTGATGAACCCATGCGTCTGTTTTTGGCCCACAAAATGTGGGCCTGGTTCAGACCCCAGTGGGGTAGGCAGTCGAGAGAGAAACATAGGCCTAGAAGGAACTGGGCCCAAACTCCAGGCCCAAGGGCCTCCCAGGCAGGACAGAGTGGGCCAAACCAGGTGTGCATGTCTGTTTTTACATCACCCCAACCCGGTGTGGGAGGTTACTATGGCAGCCAGCTATGTCTACCTGTTATTGGCAGCCATGGCTGCCTGTCATGGTGGGGGACAGGGCACTAGCTGCAGCGTACGGGTGGAGCCAGCTGGTCATGAGTTGCTCCTCATTTCCCCCTCCCCAGACAAGGCAGTACCCAATGTTATTAGGTCGATTTGGGTACCAGAAATTCATTGAGTATACCCATTTTTGTGGGTTCTCTTTTCAGAAAAGTTTCAGTCTGTGGTGGGATGGGAGGTAAGTGGGTTGAACCCAAGCAACCTGAATCCCAGACCAGTTCCCAACCTAGTCATAGAACCATTCTTTCCCAAAGGATGTTCCCATTTTGTCCAGTGCTCACCCACTCTTATGATCTGTTAAGGGAGCTGAGTGCTAACCTCCTGAAAGGAAAAGGGAGGGATTGCAGCATAGGTGGGGTGCAGTCCTCCCGTTTCCCCACTCAGTAGGGAAGTAGAGGGCTATACCAATGTCCCACTCCAACAGTGCAAGACACTCTGGGGGACAGGAGAAGGGAAAACGGAAGGGGTGCCACCCCCAGCTAGGTCAGGATGTATATTCCATGGGACATGCAGCCGCTGAGGTGGCTGCATGTTTCTTTTCCTTCTCCCATCCCCCAGAGTACAAATCCAAAATGGGAACACTAAACAAAATGGGAACACATTAATAGGGCCCTTTTGGGGTGGATTCTTTCAAGTGCCTGCTCAGTCTTCCAACAGTTCTATTCCTATGGGGCCAGATAGAGCCTCTTGCTAATGCTGATGTCAGCACAAGTATTCTAGTAACAAACAGCTCACTCATGCAAGTAAGGCATTCACAGTCTACCTCCCTTTATGAGACTACGCAAGTAGTTAGATACTACTTAGTGAGTACGGGTGACCGAAACCATACTCACTATACCCTTTGGGTGTAGATAGGTACGGAACTGGTCTCGGATTCAGGCTGCATGGGTTCAACCCACTTACCTCCTATCCAACCGCAGACAGACTTTGCTAGAGCTGAAAAGAGTACCCACAAAAATGGGTATGCTGCATGAATTTCCAGTACCCGCATCGACCTGATCACTTTGGGTACTGATCACTACATGATTCAGGTACCCAATGTGCTGAAGTATCGACTTCTGATCCCAAAATGTCAACTTCTGGTACTAGTTTTTCAACGTCTGTCCCACTTTTTCAGCTTTCGACACTGTTTTTGTGGGTTTCTGTCCCAGAAAGTCAACTTTTGATTGATTTCTTCTTTTCTCCACTGATTTTTCCATTTTCTATCCCGGTATACTGATTGGTAATCAGAAAATTAAAAAATTGATATTGGAAATTACTGATTTTTCAAGTATCCAGGTACCCAATCTGTACCCAGGTAGCCCATCGAGTACTTGATGCAGTTCTTGTGGGTACTACATGAAGTACCTATTTCAGCATTAGACTTTGCTTAATCTCTCTCCTTCCATTTTCCATTAATCTCTAGTAGTACTTTGTTTCCCCATCTTACAGGTGCGAGACTGTGATGCTCACAGCCTATTACGGCAGGGGAAATATAAACAAATTAGACTGCATAGAGTGTGCCAGTAACTCATGTTAGCTTTGCAGATCTTAGGAATTGTAAAACTAGTGAGGTGGGCAAACCTGAAGAGAACTCAGATTTTGTCCTGTTCTTGCTAATATTTTCACCAATAAAAAAGCAGTGCTGCAGGGTTGAAGCACACATGGTAAATCACAGTGACAAACCTGAATATGAATAAAGAACTATTTTGAGTGACAACCAAGGTGTCAATTTAAGGCAATGAACACTGAGATTCAGTCTCCATGGAGGAAAGAAATTCAGAGTGCTGTTGCTTTTGTTAAAATGGGAATTCAGGCTAATGAAAGGCACCAGGGCCAGACTGACAGCAGACTGAAAGGCTGAATATATTCACAGAACAGGGATATAATAAGACATCATTCAGAGTAGGAACTTCCCATTGGTGGGGTGCCTCTTCTACTACTGCCTTGGGGAGGCAAGGTAGTTTGAATGAATAAACTTGGAATAAACATTATCCTACTAAACTTCAAATGACATTTCACAGTGGGATGACAGCCAGCAAGAAAACAGCATCAGTCATTACACTGAGGAGGGATCAACAAAGGGGACAATCCAACGGCCCACATACACCACCTGCAGGTGCCATGCTCCCGCCAGAATAAGTGCACTCAGGTGTGCATGCCTGCTGCACATTCAGCAGAGCTGCCCAGGGCTGTCCTACATTCACAGCACACATGGGCACATGAGTGCGCGCGTTCTGGCTGTGTGTACGGTGGGCTATTGGATTGTCCCCGGAATATATGGTGACCTGGCATCCTGAAATAATCCAGATGGCTCACATACAGATGAAGACTTCCATAATATACTTGCATGCTGTTATTGCATGGGAGGAATTTATTCATTTGAGATGGTGTTTTCACTATACATGGAAGCATGAGGACTGATAGCCTTTCCTTTTCCCTAACCAAACTTAGAAGAGCTTCATATATGCATATGCATGTTAGCTTCAATCATCACAACCCAAGATAAGTGGTAATAATTGGGAGGCAGCTGTGTCCTAGTTCTTAGCAGGAGGAACCCCAGAAGGAGAGGACAGGGCACCTCAACAAACCCAGACTATAGGCCTCCTGTCTTTCAAACAATGGTGCTCAAAGCTAGGCACTTGGACAATAAGCAGACTGGTTTTTCATGGTGCCATGCAGTTGCTGTTTCTGTTGTCATCAGCCAACTGCTATAGTTGCCCAGAGGTTCCTTTGGAAATACAGAACCTGATTTAGGTGGACTCAAGTTTGAAGATGTTGGCAGAGGCTTTCTGCCTTTCATCAGCAGAAAGAATAGGATTTCAGAAGCACAAGAGAGACTTACCATTTAGCTTTTTAAATGTACACACGACATTTAGGTGCCTGTAACAAGGCAGCATTCAGTTTGAGTAAGTCCCTTCAGGATTCTTACCCAGAATGAGTCCCAAACACACTCTCTCTTACCAAAATGTACTTTATTTATAGTGGTTTGAGTCCTTCAGCTCCCCACATTTAGATACACATTAACACAGTCCATGTGTCACAATTACTCCTCCCCTCTGGGAGACAAGGCACCTGATGCAGCAGGGTCTGGTATATTCCCATGCCAGCCTCTTTCTCTATCATCCAGTGCCTTCTGAGGTACGTTCCCTCCTGTAGGAGGCTCCTCTTCTTAGATTTCACTCCCTTGTGAGAACCTCTGGCCTGGTCCCCTTACCAACCAGTTCCCAGGTTAGCCCTGTACACAGCGGAGCATTTGAGCAGACTCCCTGGCCCCTTCCTCTGGATCTTTCAAGCAAGCCTTTGTCTCAAGTCTAAGACTGAAACGAGAATCAAATTCTTTCTTGCGAAAATCTCACAAGAATCAAGAAATGATATCAATATCTCAGGACTATCTCGATAATGATTAGATATCTCGGTCAAACATTTGTCTTGATATTCCATTTACCATTGTTTACTTTGTATCATTTTCTTCCTAGTAATCCACATTGCCTCTCCATTGTGGTTTCCTTCATTAGTCTGCCATCCCAGCCTTAAGTACCAGGGACTTCTGGTCACGTGACCAGCCCCAGTAACTTCCATGTCCTGTTAGACCACCTGGACTGCTAAAGCCCCTTAACTAAGCCTCTGCAGCAGTCAGGGCCAGAGGACTCCTGAAGCACATGCAACTGAGGCACTCCAGCTTACCTTGCTACAGTAGTTAACACTGGAGTCTAAAGTAGTGTCTAAGGTTTTTGTTTGTTTGTTTGTTTGTTTTCCCCCACATGTTACATTAGCCACCTATATTCCTGTGCTTGAGTGCATGTTTGTACAGACAAACATAGGGGTGGCTACTTGCCAAGCCCATGGGTGCTTCTCCAGAAAAACTTGAAGCAGCAGTCCCAGGTTGGGTTCATATGTAGCCACTGTGAATTACAGTACCTAGTTCTTGGGTAGTTGCAGGACCAGAAGGGGCTGTCTTGATATTCCAACAAGATGAAAAAGGAGGGGAAGAGTGAATCCCAATGATATTTATTACTGATTCACATAAAAAGAAATAACAGGGACAAGCTCATAAACATATATTATAAGAACATACACTATTTAATTTTTTTTAAAGAAAAGAGGATTTAATTATTTGTTTTGAAATTTTATGTGTGTGGCTGCATCATACTATTATTGATTTATTGTCATGGCACTGGCTCTCGCCCTGGCCCAAACAAAACACAAAATATCAAACAACGAGCAAACAAACAAAAACAAAACACAAAAACATACAAAATACATAGCATATACACAAACAGATATGTAACATGGCCAAAAAAGAACACCATGACTTCATATACATCAGTTCAATCAGTAAAAACAACAGCCAGTCGTCAATCCGACTTCCCTAAAGAAGACAGAGTGTTACTATTACTAGCCACACTTCACTCTTAAGGCAAATCACATCCTTATATACGAATTTATTATACAAATTTATTGGGCCCATCTTAGGCCACTGACAGCAGAAACAATAATAAAAAAATAGAATAAAATAAATTAAAAATAGCATAAGCGATGGCTTCTGCCAAAGCTTAAAAGCCTAGCTCTTCAAGGGATTTCCATAGCTAAAACCTGTCCCCTGACAGTAGGCCAAAAATAATACAATAGGATCTATCTCCCTAGCGAAATCCCGGTCTGGGATAAATAACACATCCATTTAAGGCCACAACGAAGGCCTCAATATTATAGTTGGGCCAAAATGCATTTCCTTTTTTTGGTAATAAGCACAAGAAAGGTTGCAAAAGCAATGAGATCTTTCCTATTTATCATACTATTAAGTATTAATTGTAGTCTGTTTGGATTTGGCCTTTATTTTGGACCATAATCCTTTTATAGTGTATGTTCTTATAATATATGTTTATAGGTTTGTCCCTGTTATTTCTTTTTATGTGAATCAATAACAAATATCATTGGGATTCACTCTTCCCCTCCTTTTTCTTCTTGTAGTATCCATGAGACTTGGTCCTTGAGGAGGGAGAGGTTTCTTTTGCTAACATTGGGTATTTTCAGATGTGACGGGGCTCAATTCGCCCCACCACAGAAACACCCTAATGATTCCCTGCCGGGGCCAACACGTAACGGCCAACAGATGTGTTGGCTTCTCCTGGCGGGGAATCTGGGGGGGCGTGGCCACACGGCACAACGTGCGGCCGCATGGCCCCCCCCCCACGCTCCCTAGGACTCCCGGCCCCTTGGGAGATGGGCGGCCATCGCTGCCAATGCAGCCACAACGCCCACCCGCATTGACCACGGCCCGGAATCCCACCGCTGATTCTGGGCCATGGTAGGGGGCCAGACGTTGCAGTCCCCTTGATCACAGGGGGCGGGGGGATCGCATTCAACACGCAAACGGAGATGGTCCAGCCAAGACCTCCATTTGCATGTTGAATATGATTCCCCCCATGATTCACGGGGGTTAACATCTGGGGGGGAACTTCCATTCCCCCCGACAGACGTTACGGGATCACGATCACCATGTGGGGATTCACCGTGGTTGAGCATGATCTTGTAACGTCTGAAAATACTCATTGGGAACTTAATTTTTGCTGTCTTGCCCTTCCCCACACCTGTTGTCAGGGATTGTGATTAGGGATGTTCTGCTGATTAACTGTTCACCTGATGTGCCTCAGTGTGGGCAGGGCAGGTCTTCTCCCTGTTGAACAGCTTAACAGGAAGCAGAATAGCCCTGTCCACAATGAAAAGCTGTGGACAGAAGGACTTGCTCTAGTCTGGTGGTAGAATTCCTGGTCTCTTCCTAGTTGAGAGTAGGGGTGTGCAACAGGGACCCATTTCAGCTTTTGTTTTTGTATTAACACTTTCATTTTTAAAATTTTCATTGTTGAGAATTTTCATTTTAGTAATTGAGTTTTATTTTCATTTTTTATTGGTTTCAATAGGAAATGTATTTCTCCATGTTTCATCCAATTCCATGAAATATGGAAAGATTATATCCCTTACCATGAGAATCGTCCCTGCCAATGTTCATAGAAATTAGATATACGGTTCCAATTTTATAAACCATTTAGTTTAATTGTTTGTGCACACATTCCCAGCTGTAACATATTTGTTTTTCATCCAATGTAGATTAAATTTGGACCCATTGTGAGAGTCCAATCCCTCATACAAGGGATCACCCATGCTAATTTTCAGAAAGGTTGTATAAAGGGTCCTGATTTTTATAAGCAATTTAATTATTTAATGGTTTGTACACAGATTTACAGCTGTACCGTCTTTGTTTTCCATCCAATTTGGATGCAATTAGAACAGGTTGGTTCCCTCACCAAAGGAGATTATGCCTGATAAATTTCAAAAAGATTGGATAAAGGGTCCCAATTCTATAAGCAATTAAAATATCATGATTTTAACAGAAGTTGCAATTTTCCTAAATCAATTGCCGGTGTTGCCTCTGTCAAAATTATAGAGATTTTACTATATGCAGCGACCTGCTTTTTGGAGCATTTGTAGAGAGGGTGAAGAAGCCAGGAGGAGGTGGGCAGAGCAGAAGAAGAGCAGGTGCCAGGGGCACTAGAACTGGCATACGTTTCAGTCACTGGCATCCCAAAGTCTGTGGGGGCATACGTGGGGGAGAAAATATAGGTGCAGAGTTCTGCTTTTATGAATACTTGCAGTGAGGCTGGATACTGCAGCACACACAGTCACACGCAAAGAGCACCGAGCCAGCCTATGAGCCACACAAGATCTAGCCATGGTGGGGGCTGTGTAGCTTGCAGGAAGCTTATATTTGCTTCCCAATGCTCACCCACAAACGTCCTTGATTGCAGTGATTAGGTACTGGAAAGTTGGAAGCCTGGAAAGCATCTCCAGAGAATGTGCTTATACTAGGGATTCTCTTATGTTTCTCACAGTGGTACAAGATGGGTTTGTGATGCTAAATGACCAGAAGAAATATCAATCATGTATCCTCATGCTGTGATGTTCCCACCCCAACCCCCGACTTGTTACTGGGAAGTTGGAAGCATCTGCTTAGGATTCTCTCATGTCCTCTGTGTTTGGGGCGTCAGTTGACCAGCCTGGATATGTCAATCAAGTCTATTGATTGCTGGGATGCTTACCCCTGCCCTCTTCCTTGCTGCCTGAAGTCCCAGATATGTCCTGGATTTTTTGTTTTTGTCCCAAACTTTTCAGGACTTGTATTCACATGCCTTCTGTTAAAATCACAAAGGTTCAATTGCTTATACAATTGGGGCCTTTTATACAATATTTCTGGTATTTGGCAGTGATGATCCCTTTAGTGAGCAGTACAGTGACTCCAAATGTCATCCAAATTGGATGGCAAACAAAGACGTTACCTCTGGAAATATGTGTACAAACCATGAGATGTAATTTGTTTATACAATAGGAACTCATTATCCAATATTTCACAAACATAGCAGGAATTATCCCATTTTTAAGTGGTACAGTCTGTTCCAATTTCTTCTATATTGGACAAGTAGAAAAGATGTTACAGCCAGAAATCCATCACAATGGCCATCCCCCAATGGCTTTTCTCCAACCAACCTACCCCTTATTCTCACCCACGACCTTTGCCCCTCCTCACGCTCATCTCCCCTTGCCCATTCCCTGTAAGCCACCACCCCACCTCCCCTCACCCAAAAGTCCCAAACCCTGCAAACCTGCCAGCTCCACATCCCCCAATCTCATCCACATCCCATGCCTTCCCCGACACCAATTACCTTTCTCCTGCTCCCTCTGGAACTGCCGCTCTTCCGTGGCTAAAGCCCCCTTCATCCATGATCTCTTTCTCTCTCACCCCTTTCAACTCCTTGCTCTTACAGAAACCTGGATCTCACCCTCCAACTCTGTTACCCCAGCCACTCTATATTCCGGGGGCCTTTCATTCTTCCACTGACCTCGCCCTGAGGACCAGGGGGGTGGCGTGGGTTTCCTCCTTGCCAAGCCCTGTCAGTTCAAAACCCTTCCCCCTCCTCCCTCCCTCTCCTTCCCTTCCTTTGAGGCCCACTCTATGTGACTATACTCCCCCCTACATTTTCGTGTAGCTGTCATCTACCGCCCCCCTGGTTCCCTCTCCTCTTTCCTCCCAGACTTTGAATCCTGGCTCACTGTCTTCCTCTCTGAAGACACCCCCACTCTCATTCTTTGTGACTTCAACATTCACGTCGACATGCCTTTCTCACCCTCTATCTCCCGCTTCCTCTCCCTGACCTCCTCCTTTGATCTCCGACTCTGGACGGACTCCCCCACCCATACCAATGGCCTCAACCTCATCTTCTCTTGAAATTGCTCTCTTTCTGACCTCTCCTTTGATCCCTGCCCTAATTCTGATCACTTCCTCACCTCCTTCAGCCTCTCCCACCATCCCCCCTCCCCCTCCCCCTCTCTTCGCCCCTTTTGCAATATGGAAGCCTTTACCCCCATGGAGTTTGCTTCCTCTCTATCCCCCCTCCTCCCCTTCGTTTTCTCCTCCTCCTCCTCCTCCTCTTCTGCCATCTCCCAGGGCCGGCCCAAGGGTTTCAGGGGCCATGTGCCAAGCCTTGCTGCGGGGACCCAAAGGCCAGCCGGCACTCGCTAGAATTGGGGTGGGGGGATTTTCAGGGGATGAGGGGCGGCTGGTTACTTACCTGCAACTTGACTGTGTCAGCTCAGCTCCTCAGTGTATAACTAGCCAGGGATTCCCAGGAAGTTTCCCCCCCCCCCGAGGACTGACTCGGAGATGCTCGGTGGGGAAAAAAACCCAAACTGGCGGCGTCTCTAGCCCG
>QEPC01011522.1:92275-121498 GCA_003113815.1 Sphenodon punctatus
AAAGACTAACAGGCATTGGGAAAGGCAGCAAGGAAAAGGTGGGTTTTGAGGAGGGATTTGAAGGAGCGGAGGGAGGGGGCAAGGCGGATGTGGGCAGGGAGGGAGTTCCAGGCATGAGGGGCAGCGAGGGAGAAGGGTCGAAGGCGGTTAGGCGAGCAAGAGAAACGAGGGAGAGTGAGGGAGGGGACAGAGGCAGAGCGGAGAGCACGTGCAGGAGTGCGTAGGGAAATTAGGAAATATTTCTATTTTTATTATTATTATTTGTCATTTTCATTATTGCAATAACAATAATGAAAATTATGGTTATTGTAATAACAAAAATGACATGCACGCCCCTAACAGAAATGCGGAATTCCCATTTTATCAAAGAAAAACATGGAATTCCCATTTTATCAGAGAAAAACACGGAGTTCTGTTTTTTTCTGGAAAATGTATGCCTGGAAAAACTCAGTCGGCAGCAGTGGCAGTGGAAATTTAAAGGAGGTGGAAGCTCTCTGGAGGTTCTGGTGTGTGCTTGCATCCGAGAGAAGAGATTTGGTCCGAGAAGAACACAGCTGCATCTGGCTTTTGGCAAGGCAGAGGTATGTATGTTGGGGGTCCATTCTGGGGCTGGCAGAGAGGAGGGAATTGGAGCAGAACCCCACCACTACCTACAGAGGGAGAGACCAGAGTTAGCTGGTGTGTGGGATAGTGTTTTATTTTATCTGTGTGACAGTGGCAACCAGTGCATCAAATTATCACAAGTAATGAAAAATTTGCAATAAACACTTTTAATTTTAATGGCCTAAAAATGCAGACTTTGGTGGTTTTAATCAGAGAATTTAGGAATCTTTTCTAGAGAATTTCCAGTTTTTTGGCAGAGAAAACTAGGAACCCTGGTGATCACCATTGTGACCAGACTCCTCAGCCACCTCCTTCCAGAGGGACAGTGAAGTTGCATCTGGTCCCCTAGTCACCAGCTGCTGTCAGCTCCACCAGGACCCAGACAGAGGTGACAAGCTGGCAAGTTAGGAGAGTACTGAGATCACTCCTCCCGCTGGTGAAACAACTAGGCACTCTTATATTTGTGAATATTATTTGCATATTTAGATAGCCATCCAAATAACATCCACACCGAGAATTGATATTTGCATATGTTTGGTTATTCATTTTGGTTATTTGGTTACTTTGTTCTGCACTATTTAGCACTACTGCACAAGCACAATAAATTGAACAGACACAAGCCAAATTATCCAAAGGGATATGCAAAAGAAACAGGATGAATCTCCACTCTGCTGGGTTTGGTTTGAAAAGGCCAAATTTGTTGGATAATATATTTGCTTTGCATATTTGTTCCTCCTAGTCTTGAAGACAGCTGCAGAATCCAGTCACCATGACCCACCCCCAATCATTCCTCAAGGTACTACCAGAAGAGCAAGAAAGGGAAAGAAAGCAACAGGAAGGTGGGTTTCCACCACTGGATCTTGGCAGTGGGTGGGGAATGAGGTTTTTATTTTTCACTGGGACTTGTGGGGGGAAGGGATTAGTGCTCAAAGTTCTATTTCACTTGTGTCTCTAAAACAGCCCTGACAATTAGTATTTCACTCTGGCAAAATGCATCTCTAGGGCAAAATTCTTCCTCAGTTGAAGTCAGTGGCAAAACCCCATTGACTTCAACAGAGACATGATTTCTCCACTAATGTTTATATATTCAGCCCTGGGCACAGGCGCACCTGTTTACACTTTTGACTATTTGCAGATAGAAAGATTCAGTGACTGGAAAGAGCTGTTTCCCATCTAGTAAACATTAATACAACATTTCTAACCATGAAATGAATTAAATCCAAATAAATTGTTGCCTGAATTAGCAGTATCCACTCTCTGTGACTTTTGGATTAGTGGCATTAATTTTAAATACTATTTCCTGCCAAGAGGATGCTGGTAAATAAA
The DNA here is from genome assembly GCA_003113815.1 of Sphenodon punctatus. Classification (NCBI taxonomy): domain Eukaryota; kingdom Metazoa; phylum Chordata; class Lepidosauria; order Sphenodontia; family Sphenodontidae; genus Sphenodon; species Sphenodon punctatus. The sequence continues at coordinate 94,205 of QEPC01011522.1, forward strand.
TAATAATAAAAAATGACCATGCCTCATTAAAACATTGAGTAGGAAATATATGGCTTTCATTTTTTTTATATAACTCATGGTAATGTGTGACTTTCATTGGGTTTGGTCAAATTTATCCTTTTTTATAATGTCAGTGATAATTATCCTATATTGCTTTTTATTACTTTACAAGGTGAATGAAATCTATTCTCTCAACCAGTTTCTCAGATACAGAAAGCAGCTGCACTGGGACTCTTGGATCTAGTAACGATTCATTCCCTTTATATATCAGCTGCTGCGTTTCCACTCTGTTTGGACCAGTGGGCCACTGTACCCCTCAAAGTTTCTCACAGACCCCTATGTGGGTGGGCAACAGCAGCAACACAAAACAACTAGCTTCACTGCACCAATGCCATGCTCTGCAGCTAGCACATTACAGTCACACCCCAAAATGAGAATCTAAAGCATTGTCATGGTTCTCAGTGAGATCTTAGAGAATCTTGTGAGATTCTCCAAAACTCCCCAAATGTCCTGGAAAATGTTTGCTGTGGTCGTTCTGCACTTGCACGCCCCCCAGAGGCCATCTTGCAAATACACAGAGCATTTTCTGAGGTTTCTTGAAAAATTCATAAGATTCTCAAAAAACCCCAAACACTCTGTGCTTGCACAAAATGTCTGCTGCTGCCACCATTCTGTGAATGCATGGCCCCAGGGGCCATTTTTCACATGTGCAGAGCACTGCCGGGGGAGGGGTGTTTATACGGCATTCTAGAATCTCGCCGAGAATGGTGGTGGGAACGTCAATTCTCACAAGATTCTCATCCTGGAGAATTTTTCCAAGAAGCCCATTCTTGGAGAGATTCTAAAAGGGGTGAAAATCTCATTTCACCCCTAGAGATGACCAAGGCAGCAGTGAGGAGTGACCCCTGCTTTGCTGCCACTGTGGCCACTCCCCAAATCCTTGTGCATGAGCAGCCTGAAAACCAGTTTGGGAACTTCTGTTATACAGTACAGACTAGTGGTGTTCTGAATAGGGGGGAAGAAACACTCATGAGTATTTTCAAGGAGTGGTCCTAAGTGTTCAGGCTGCTCCTCAGACCCCTGGAAAATACTTTCCAAGTTTCCAGCAGGGTCGGGGGGGGTGTGCTTTGGGGAGGGGGGGGGCTAGCAGGGGGGTCAGCGGTGGGTTACTTACCTGTGTGGCCTCTTCTGGTAACTTTGAAAGTTTTTTTTTAAAAAAAACACAACTAAGCATGCTCAGAAATTACTTGAATGTCCCTATCTGAGCATGCATAGCCCTTTTCAAAGATGATGCTGGTGTACTGATGCTGCCAGTGCCATCTTTGAAAAGGGCTGAGCATGCTCAAAAAGAGCAACTCAGGTCCTTTCTGAGCATACTCAGTTTTGTTTTGTTTTTACTTTCAATGTTACCTGCTGGGAAGAGGTCATGCATCGGCACAGGACCCCTTCGGAAGGTAGAGGTGTAGATGTCATTTTCGTTATTACAATAACAATAATGAAAATTGTCATTTTCATTATTGCAATAATGAAAACGACAACAGAGAATAATGACAACGGTAATGAAAATGGCAACCAAGAATACCAATAATGGTAATGATAATGGTAATGATAATGATATTGAAAACAATATAAAAATGACAACAAAAATGATAAAAAACAAAAATGACAATGTCATTATCATTGTTGTTATTATTAGTGCTGTGGCAGTTGGGTTTTGGAGGGTAAATGTGGAGTTTGGATGAGGGAGCAGACATCTCAGAGTCTTAACAGGGTTGAACTCTTGAACTGTGCCTGTGTTGGGAGGGGACAGCAGCTCAGCAGTATCTGATGGATGTATCGCAGGCCAATGAACCGCGCAAGCAGGCCCCAGCAGTCTCATGGCACTCTGTGATTGCTCAATGCCTGCTGCCTCCCACAACCAATCAGGGGGGCTCTGGGGGAGGGTACTGCAACCCTTTATAATGGGAGGGCCAGGTTTTTTCTCTCCATTCTGTGAGAGCTCGGCTTGTCAGGTTGTGCTTACACAACTGTGGTGCTTGCACACAAAAAATCCTCCCTAGCCCTCACTGTATTACCACCAATACTTTTCCTTCCTCATACCCTACATTTTACCTTCTCCCTTTCCCTGCCCTTCTCCCCCTGTACATTATATATATATTATAGACATATAGATTAGATTAGAATAGTTATATAGATAATTGATTAGATAATAGTTTTCCTTTTCCCTTCCCCTGTCTCCCTTAGATTTAGATAGATATTAGTTGTGCATGGGAATCGATAATGATACCACCGATACCAAAAATAAAATCTTCGTTTGAAATGGTACCAATATCAATAATTATATTGATAATTATATTGATAATGATATTTAATATCGATACTGATAACGAAAATGATAACATTATTGACATCCATAAAGAAAATGCAAAAAATAACAAAAACGATAACAAAAACAAAAACGACATTGTCATTAACAACGATAATGAAAACTACATTTTTTAATAACAAAAATGAAAATGAAAACAACATGGGTACCTGGTACACACCCCTATCGAAAGGTAAGTAACACACCCCTGACACACACACCCCCGGCTAGGTCATCCACTCCCCCTAAGCAACCACTCTACCCCTTACCACCCTCTAGGTCTCCACCCCCTTCCCTGGCCCCTGCTGTCCTATTCCCTTCCTGGCCAGTGGGGGCCAGGGAAGAGGGAGCAAGAGCCTTGCGCTGACCTCCGTCCCCCACTTCCCGGTCCTCAGGCCCCCTTCCCTGCACTTGGCTGAGGATTTTCCAAGTTCTGAAGTTCCTTCTTTGGAACTTGGGAAATTGAGACCAAATGTGTGTCCTTGGTGTTTTCTGAAGAAAACTGAGGACCAAGTTTCAGCACTAGTGCAGACTACCTGCTAGAACAACACTTGTGCAGTTATAACTAAAGATCAATTGGCTGTTGATCAAGTCCTCTTCCAATTGTTAAGTCTTGCTGGTGCACAAAGCTAGTGTTACTGAGGAGAAGGGTCCAGGAGCAGTGAAGAATGCAGTATTTCACAATGTAATAAAAAGAGCCCCCATTTTTCCATGTGCAGGAAGCTCCTCCATGCAAGCTCCTGCTATAGTGGGAAGAAGCATGGACGCAGACCAGAATTTGCCTCCCTGCTCCCACATGGCTGAGGAGACCATCACATGCCAGCAAATCACACCACTCCTCCCTTCCCAGTGCCTGCCTAGGGGCAGGCCAGCACAGGTCCATGCAAAGCCAACTCTTATGGCATTGCCACCACTTCTGCAGGACTCTGTATGCACAGCAGGCCCCTGGCTACCAATAGCAACAAGTCTGAGGCCAATCCTGCAATATGCTTTAGTGTAGGCACAGGTCTCATCTGAAAGGTCACTGAAGTCATATGTGATTTTAAAAATTCTTACTGTCATTATTAACTTTATCATTAATAATTTCACTCTAAGTGGTTGGGCATGAAGGATTGAGTGTTTGTTTGTGTTAATTTAGGACATGCTAATTTTAGCATTTCACTCAATATTAGTGGCAAGCTGACAGCTAGATGGGGCTGCAGTGGAAAATAACAAAAGCTCTGCCTTTACATTCTGCAATAGCAAGGCATCTCCTCCTGACACATTGCATATTATGCCTTCACTGCAGTGCATTATTTCTACTCTCCCATAACTGGTGGCAACTGTGCAGATCAGGTTTTTCTTCTTCAGTTTTAAAAGCTATGTACATTGACAAAGCAACTGACTTTGTCTCCCAAAATGTGATACGAGCAAAGGTACTTGGGTTTAAAATGTTGCTGGAGCGCTATGTTGGGGACAAGTCCTAAAGAGCCCACTCTGAGATTCCTTTGCAGAACTTCAGTACTTGAAGACTTTAAAGCAGGGGTGGGGAATCTCTGGGCCACAGACTAAATACAGTCTGTGGTTGTTTTTTATTTATTTATTTATTTATTTATTTATATTTATATGCCGCCCCCCATGCCTACGGCATCTCGGGCCGGCTTCCAACATAGTATAAAAACAATTTTTAAACATAAAACAAAATCTACAATATAATAACTAAAACAAATTTAAAACACCCCCCACAAAATTAACCCCCCCACCCTCCCCTCTGAAGGCCTGGCTGAACAGCCAAGTCTTACAGATGCGTCAAAAGGCCAACAGGCCCGGGGCCAGGTGAGCCTCCTCCGGGAGGGAGTTCCACAACCGCGGCCTGGTCACCGAGAATGCCCTCTCCATTGTGCCCCCCCGACTTACCCGGGGGACCTCCAGAAAGGCGCCCCCGGTAGACTAAAGGGATCGCTCTGAGGCACAGAGGGTGAGGCGGTCCCTGAGATATGAGGGGCCCAGGTCCCTTTCCAATTCTTAGGTCTGGTCCCTGGATTCAGTCCCTGCCTTTGAGTCCTGAAGAAGTGTGCTGAAGGGGAAGGCAGCAGAGATCAGTGTGTGTGCCAGGGTTTGGATCCATGGACCAGATAAATAGGGTGTCTTTAAAGGGACACATGCTCTGGTCCTATTCTGGCACATGCGTGTAAAGGAGGGCCATCCTAGTGTAAAGCAGAGCAGGAGTAGAGCAGACACCACCTGCTCTGGGCCAGCTCCACTTGTGGTGCACCAGCTGCAGTCCGTCTACTTGCACATGGGCCACTGCAGCTCCGCTTCCAGCTGGGGGTTACCCCAGAAACAGCCATAGGTTTGAAGGTAGCAGCTTAGAGTGACTGGTGACCACATGTCACTCTATGGTGTGGGGGAGGGGGGTGACATGTGGGCAAATTGAGGGCCATCACCACGGCCGCCTCTGTTTAAACCCACCACAGCCACAACAGACCTGGGGTGCCCCCCCACTTCCAGAGCAGATCTGTCCATCTAAAAACACCCATAGTCTGGACCTTCCACTTCTCAATCCCCTCCCCTGAGACTCCATCCTTCCAACCATGCATTCTGTTTTGGCATTCTTCTCTACGTCTCTTGGCCACATCCATCACTTTCTAGGGATGGGCGAATGCGGTTCAGAAGTTCGGGGTTCGGCCTGAACTAGGCCTGTTCGGACAACTGAACCCAAACCCAAACCCGAACATACTGAACTGAACTGAATTCCGAACATCGAAATGGCCGAACACTTCGGTCAGCTTGGATCACGTTTTGTTGAGTTTGGGTGACTAAAACATGGTCTACTGTCAGGTCACTGGAAGGCCAAACATAGCAGGGAGTAGGAAGTCATCTGACTCAGCTAGGAGCAGACTTCCAGGCACTAGGGGTGGAGAGTAGCAGCCAGCCTGCCGAATCACCATCCCTTTTCGCCTCAGACCACTGGCTTGGCAGTCTGCGATTGGCCACGGGTTAGGCTTCACGGAGCCAATGGGGCTTGCAGTGAGGCGGGCGCAACAAGAAACAAAACTTTCTGCCTCCCCCCTTCCCAATACCTTCTGAGCTAGGGTGATTTCAGACGTTACGGGCGGGCAGTTCACCACAGTGAACCCCCAGAGGGGGTGAACAGCACAACCACGGGCCGGGGTGGAAAAACAACCCAAACAGACGTGACGGGACCTGGACCATGGCCGGGAACCGGGCCGAACCATCACGGACCGGGGCAGCACAACAGACGTGCAGCCGAACCCCCGGCGGGCGCTAAACCCCCACAAGGCACCGGGCAGGGGCGGGACACAGACATGGCCGACTGAGGGCAAACGAAGCCACAAGGCACACAAGGGAACGCCCACACAAGGGAAACGGGAAGGGAGGGGGGAAGAGCGAGAACAGGCTGACAGCCGGCTCACACAGCGGTCCCGCAGCGGGGCACAATGCACGGCCACACGCCCGGGCACACACACACACGCACACACACACACACCAGGGAAAGGCCGGGAAGGGGGGAAGGGGCGCCCGGAACACCCCACCCGGAACACCGGCAGGGAGGGGGGGGCACCACCACGGGGCAAGGCACAGACAGCAGCAACCCCCACCCCCACACCACCCCAGTCCAGTCCAGTCCAAGGAGGTGCCCCCACAGGAACAGAGGCAGTCTCGGGGGGGGGGGGCGGACCCCCGGAGCAAGGCACGTTGGGGGCCCCCAAAGCACAGCGAGGCCGGCGGAGGGGCGCCAGGAGGAGGAGGAAGGGGGCCCCACAGTCAAAGGCTGGCACAGGCAGGGCAGCCGGGTCCAGCGGTGCTCCTCCGCAGCACCAGCGACGCTCAGGCAGCACCCACGGAGTCACGGGGATGGAGGGGGCCCAGGACCACGGCCAGGGGCAGCAGCAAGCAGCGAGGCGGGCGGGAGCTCACCGAGGTGGGGTCCGCAGGTCGGGAGCGGCCAGCGGGGACCAGGCCCCCCCCCGGGCCGGGGCGGGAGCCCACACGGGGGCACCACCCCGGGGGGGGCAGGCCAGCGACGCGGGGCTCACGGGCCGCTGCCGGGGGCCCCGCTGGCCCCAGGGCCCGGGTGGCCCGCCCGGTGGACCAGGTGGGGCCAGTGCAGCATGCCCCGGCGGTACCCCTGCAAGGACATGTAGTGGGCGATCAGGTAGTAGGCCTCGAAGGGATCGGGCATGGTGAGGGCCAGCTGCACATCCACACGCGCCCACACCGCCAACAGGGATGACATCTCCACCGCGGAGGGCTCCGGCACACAGCAGGCAGCAGAAGGGGGCCACGGAAGATGCCCCAGCTCCAGAAGCCGCTGGAACGCCGCCCCACGGGTGCGCTGGTACCCACGGGCCCCGTGAACACAGGAGAAGTAGCTCACGGCCAAGGCAGGGCCACCCTCGGCCAGGCACTCCGAGTAGGCGCCCAGACCACACACCACCAGCGCTGACACGGTCTCCGAGGCGCTCCAGGGCACATGGGCGCACAGCACCTCCGGGATGCGCCCCTCGGGGAAACGAGCCAGCCCCAGGGCCTCCGCATGCAGCCGGCAATCACGGGCGCTCACCACATGGCCAAAGTAACGGAGCCCGGAGCTCAGGCTCTCGTAGGCACCTGCACGGCTCCCCGGCCCGGCCAGGAGCAGCTGCACGGCAGGGGTGTGCCACAGGTCGCACAGAGACATGGTCTCGCGGAAGGCCCAGATATGGGGGGCCCCTTGGGGGCCGGACAGCGGGAGCCCCATGGATGGGCAGCCAGCCATGGTCCAGCACAACAGGGAATGGGACACGGAGCCCGGAGGGCACACAGACTGCCCAGGGCCGGGAGAGGCTCGGCCCGGCCCCCGGGACAGGGAACACGGGCCCGCACCGCAACATTGTAGCACAACAGAGCGAGGCGTGGGGTGCGGGCCCGGCACAGCTGCAGAGAACAACAGCGAGCTCTCTGTCTGCCTAATCGCACCTTCAAGGCCATCCCGCTACAAACAGCGAGGGGAGGGGGCCCGGGGTGCTGGGGGCGGGAGCAGCCGGAACGCACCGGCACAGGGCGCGCGCAGGCCCGCGAGGCCGACCCCCGGGCGGAGCCACCAGCACCGGGCCGCCATAAGCGCTCCCAGCCCCCACCGGGGCCCCAGCACCATGGAGCGCGATAGGGCAGGTGGGAACTGGATGTTCCTCGCGCTCGCGGCTGAGTGGCACCGTGACCACACTGAGCAGCTGTGCCTCCTGACCGAGAGGGTGCACCTGGCCGTCCGCCTGCGCTATGTCCTGGCCCTGCGGGCTGGCGTGCGCCTCCGGGGCCAGCAGGCCCGCAGGAGAGTCCGTGCCCGGCTCAGGGCTCGGCGCCGGGCCTGGGGGGCGTGGCTGGCCGCCTGCCGGAGCCTCACCCGGCCCGCTGCGCTCCGAGGGGCCGCGAGGCGGTTCCGCTGGGCAACGCAGACCCTCCGCCGGGCAGCGCTGCTGGCTATGCCCATAGCGCGGAGCCTATGGGTCACGGAGCGGCCCCAGGCCTGGTGGGAGCGGGCCCAGGCCCACTGGGGGGAGGCCGAGTGGGGGTCCCACTTCCGGATGGGCAAGGCCACCCTGCTGCGCCTAGCGGAGCTCCTCACGCCCTGGCTGGAGCGGCAGCACACCTCCATGCGGGAGCCCATCCCCATGGTCCAGCGGGTGGCCATAGGGGTCTGGGCCCTCGCAACGCCCGACTCCTGCCGCTCCGTGTCCCAGCACTTCGGGGTGGGGCTCAGCACGGTCGCCTGCATCGTGCGGGATGTGTGCGAGGCTGTGGAGGGCGTGCTCCTCGACAGGACCATCCAGCTCCTGGACCAGGGCGCCGTGATGGCGGGCTTCGCGGCCGGGGGCTTTCCGAACTGCATCGGAGCCGTGGACGGGACCCACATCGAGATCCTGCGCCCGGCCGCGGGGGAGGCCCTGGAGTATGTGAACCGGCACGGATACTACTCCCTGCACCTGCAGGGGGTGGTGGACCACCGGGCCCGCTTCATTGACATCTACACGGGCAACTCCGGCCGGAGTCACGACGCCAGGATCATGACCATCTCCCCCTTCTATGCCCGCATGTACCGGGGGGACTTCGCGGACATGGGCATGAGGTGGATCGAGGGCGTTCCCATGCCCCCCTGCATCCTGGGGGACCCCGCCTACCCCCTGACCCGCTGGCTGATGAAGGTCTACCCTGTCCCGAACACCCCAGCGGAGCAGGTATACAATACCCGCCTGTGTGCGAGCCGGACCGTGGTGGAGCGTGCCTTCGGGGCCCTGAAGCAGCGCTGGAGGAGCCTAGCTGGCCGCCTGGACTTCACCGTCCCGACCTCGGCCCTGGTGATCGGTGCCTGCTGCGTTCTGCACAATGTGTGCGAGACCGAGGGGGCGGCCCTGGAGGCCCCCGAGCCCCACCGGCCCCCCGGTCCTGTGCCCCTGTACGTGAACGCGGGGAACCCCAGGGAGTACCGGTATGCCAAAAGGATCCGGAACGCCCTGGCAACCCACATCGCCCGGGGGGGGCCGCTGTGAGGGCCCTCCCACCCCTGGGGGCCCCACCCCCGGTTCCGTGCCCATGCCCCTGCACACATGGTCCCTCAGCCCTGTCCCCCACAAACTGGGTCGGGAGCCAAAGTCCCGTTAGCAGCCTTTATTGTCCACACAGTGCACACAATCACCCTGTGCCCCCACCCCACCTCCATCACCGTGTCCCCTTCCATCACCCCCCCTCATGTGGCCCTCGCCCTCCCCCCCTTCCCACCAGCCCCCCTCGTTTCCTGGGACGTCCCCGCGTGCGCCCGCTGGGGCCCACCGAGCTCTGTGAGCTCCCCTCCCCCCCGCTGTCCGTGTCCCCTGCCGTGTCCTGGGCCGGCCCCTGCCCCGGCAGGGGGCCGGGCGGCGGGTGGGCGAGGGTGCCCGGCGCCCCGGTCGCTCCCCGGGGGGGCTGCACCCTCCGGAGCCCTGGGGGCACTGGGAGGCGCATGCGAGGGCCCTGGGGGCGGGGGGGCGCCAGGGGCAGCAGGGCGGGGCCCGGGGGCGCCGAGGGGCCCGGCATGGGGACCTGGCCGGGCACGGTGCCCGGGGGTGCGCCTGACATCACGTATGCGCACATCGTGCCAGCATGCAGGAGCAGGGAGGTCCCGATGTCATGGGACCGGTCCATTTTGGCACTGTGGTCCCGCACCATGCCCTGTATGTCCTGCCGGAGGCCCCTGAGCACCTCCTGCTGCCGGTTGTGCTCCCGGCGCTCCCGCCTCCGCTCCAGGCGCACCTCCGCCTCCAGCCTCCTGTCCCTCTCCAGGGCCTGCTCCAGGGAGCGCTCGATGGCCGCCTCCATGCGGTCCACGGAGGCTATCATGCGCTCCCCCTGTTCCTCCGCCTTCCGGACGATGTCCTCGGCCTGTTCCTCCCTGCGCCTGCGGACCCGCGCCCGGTACTCCCTCATCCGTTGCGCTGGGGCCACGGGCTGTGGAGGCGCCGTGCGCGGGGGTTGCCCTGTGGGAATGGGAGGGTGGGTCAGAGCCAGCCCCTGTCCCCTAGCCGGGTCGGGCCTGGGGCCCCCCAGCCCCATGCCCTCCCCGCCCCTGGCCCCTCCCATCCCTCCCGGCGGCCGGGGGCCCCCTGGCCTGCTTCCCGGGGTGCCCTCCCTCCCGCCCCTTCCGCCTCACCTGGTTCCGGCACCTGTTCTCCGGTCTCCTCCGCAGGGGGCTGCACAGTCTCGCGGGCCCGCTCCTGGGCCTCCCCGTGTCCTGCGGGCGAGAGAGGGGGCAGTGGGTGATGGGGGGTGGTTGTGGGCCCTCCAGCTGGGCCCCCCCCGTGCCTCCCGGGTGTGGGTGCAGATGCGTGGCCTGGGGTGCCCCCTGCCCCCTCCCCCCACCACCCCCTGCCATTGACCCCCTGGTCGTGTCCCCCCCCTGTCCTGGCGGGGTGCCTACCCTCGATATCGGTCTCGGAGCCCTGGGAGCCCGGCGCCTCGACCTGGGAGTGCTCCCCCAGGGACCACTGGCTGAGGGTGGTGAGGGTGCCGACCTCTGACTCCGCTTGGCCGGCTCGGAGTTGGGAGCTCTCCGGGCTGCTGCTGGGGGGGGGGCCTGGGGGTTTCTGCGGTTCCCGGGCGGTCCTCCTGGGGGAGGGGGACCCCGGAGCTCGTGTCTACCGGGCGGGCGGCGAGGGGAGGGGGTACCTCGGCCCGCTCCCTGCCCTGGACCACAGCGCTGCCCACGAGGCGTGGGGCGACAATGGAGCCCTTCATATGAAGGATGCGGTCCAGGGCATCGTAGTAGGGGGCGGTGCGGGCCCCGTGTCCGGAGCGCCTGTTGTTGTCCCGGATGGCCTTGTACCCCCTCTTGAGTTCCTTGGCCTTGGAGCGACACTGGGCGACTGTGCGCTCGTGCCCTGCCGCCTCCATGTCGCGCACAATGTCCCGGTAGACGTGTTCGTTCCTCTGGTTGATGGCGAGCTCCAGCTGGTACTCGAGGGTCCCCCAGATCCGGATGAAGTCCCGGGTCTCCTGTAGGCCCCACTGGCCCCCTCTGTGGTAGGCCTTCTTCCGGCTCGGCCCCTGCTGTTCCTCCTCCTGGTCCAGCTCCAGCTCCACCTGCTCCTGCTCCTCCTCCACCTCGTCCTGCGGGAGCGCCTCCGGGCACGCGGGGCCGGGCTCATCCTGGGGCTCGTCCGCCCGGGCCGTTTTCCGTGTCTGGGGGGGCGGGGAGGGGGAGAGTGGTTGAGTGGGTGTGGGTGTGGCCCCCTCTCAGGGCACCCCTTCCCCCTGCCGGTCCCCCGGGGTCCCCGCGGCCCCCCCGAGGGGGGTTCTCCCGTGCCCCCTGTTCCCCTCCCCTTGGTTGCCCTTACCCTTTTCCTGGGTGCCTCCTCCGGGCCCGTTCCGGCCGCTGTCCCCGGGGCGTCGCGACCCGGCTGCAGCTGTGGGTGTTGTGCCTGGGCCGCCTCCCTGGTCGGGTGCACCCCTGTGCCCCCCTCCTCCGCCTGTGCCCCCTCCACCTCCATCGCTGCCCCTGCCTCCACCTCCTCCGCCTCCTCCACCGCCAGTGTCGCTTTCTCTGCCTCCGCTCTCTTCCGCCTCCCTCCTCGCTCCATCCCGCCACGCTTGCTTGCTGCTGATTTCGCTTTAAATCTCCCTCCGGTGGTTGTGTTGTTGCTGGTTGCCCGGCAGCGACGCTGCGTGCCTTGTCCCCGGCTGGGGCTCGTTTCGTTTGGTTCCGCCCGGGGATTGGCGTCCAGACGTTACTTTTCCTTGGTCCCCGGTGGGGGTCTGTTTGACCACGCTTCCCGGGATATTCCCCCGGCTAGCCCGGGAAGCGTGGTTGAAATTGACCCCATGTGGGTATTGAGCGTGATGAACATCTGGCGCGCGCCGAACAGACGTTCACGGCCCTTTGGCCCCGCCGCGGGGTTGAGCGTGGTTCACTGTGGTTGAGCGTGATCTCGTAACGTCTGAAAATACCCCTAGTCACTGTTCCTGAACAGCAGGCATTTTCAGAAGGGTCCCTCACCCATCATTTTCCAGCTCCCCAATCCAGCCATTCTCCTCCCATTTCACCCATCCAACCCATCTACCTCCATATTCTCATTTATTTAGCTTAGCTTAGATAGATTTAGCTGTTATTTTTTGTTTTTATCCCTCCGTGTGTTCCCTGTGTTCAATCTTCCTTCCTCCCTCCCCCGTCCATTGAGTCCTTTCCCTTTCCCATATATTCCATCCCTGATTCCCTTCCCTTCCCCTGTTTTTTTTATTCATTTCGAGTAGGATTATTATTAGATTGATTTAGGTTTCATTTCAGTTTTGTACCCCTCCTTTTGTTGTTTGTGACACCCCCTCATCCCAGATAGATAGATAGATAGGGTGATTTCAGACGTTACGTGAACACGGTGAACCACGGTGAATACCCACCTGTGGTCACCGTGTCCCGTACGTCTGTCTGCGGCGCGCCAGATGTTGTCCATGGTCAATCCCCACATGGGGTTCGTTTGAACCACGCTTCCCGGGCTAGCCGGGGGAAGGTCCTGGGAAGCGTGGTCAAATGGACCCCGGGCCATGACCAAGGAAAAGTAATGTCTGGCCGCGTGCCACGGCCCGGGATCCCCGGCGGGATCCCGGGCTGTGGCACGTTTGGCTGGACGCGGCGGCCGCATTGGCCCCGCCGCCCACCCGTCTCCTCGGAGGGCGGGCGGCGGGGTGTGTGGAGGGGGCAGGGCCGTGCGGCTGCACGTTGCGCCGCGCGGCCCCGGCCCCTCCCACTTTCCCCACTGGGATCCCCCCGGCACGACTGTTGTGCCGTTACGGAGTGGCCCTGGTGGGGAACGAAGCCGTTGGAGCCGGTACGGGGCCAACGGCCGCCGTATCGTCTGAAAATACCCATAGATAGATAGATAGATAGATAGATAGATTGTAGGTTAGAGATAGTAGACAGTTGTAGGAGTTAGTTTAGTGATAGAGATAGCGCTTAGTGATTTAGTTTTAGTGTTTGTAGGAGTAGTGTGTACTTAATCCATTTTGTTAATAGCATTTAGAATAGTTATTAATTAATAGTAGTTAGACTGAGTGTAGATATAGATATATATAATATTAGATAAAAAATTTAAATTAAAAAATAATTTTAAAAAATATATATATATATATATATAAAAACATTATTTTGGAGGGAGAAAAGGAGAAGGGAAGGAGAGGCCAATCTGCTGCCCATAGGGGAGGCAATGGGGCACATGCCAGAGGTGGGCGGGGCCATGCATGGGGAGCAGCAGCAGGCAGCAGCAGTAGCCAGAGGCAGAGCATATCACACACACACACACACACACACAAACTCAGCAGGTCTGCTTTAGGGCAACAGGTTTCAGTGGCTCTGCATCACCTCCTGGCAGTGCCCTCCTCCACTGACATGCAGGGCACTGGAAGGCCTGCAGGACTTGAGACTCAGGCTGCATCTGTCTCTGCTGCTGGTGGTGCTGGAGCAGGTGCTGGGGCTGCTGCTTCCGATGTTCCTCCAGGGCCACCAATGTCACCCACTGTTGAGGCAATCCCCAGCTGTCCAGAGCTGGTGGATTCTCCCCCAGCTGCTAGAGGCAGGGCCCGATCCCCGGGCAATGTCAGTACTAGGGAGAGAAGCAGCAGCAGCAACACTAGCAGCTACAGAGGGGGGCACAGGGAGAGTGCCAGCAGCATGGTGGGCATGGGCAGTCTAGCCTCAGGGTCACAGTACTCCCCTTCACGGGACAGCATCATGATCGCAGACAGTGAGGAAGAGGCAGATGCTAGTGCCGCAGAGGAGATGTCTGTACCCAAGGCGATGTCTGACCTCCTCCCAGAGCTGCGTCGCCACTGCCAGTGACACGAACTTCTCCCGCTCCCAGCAGTGCTGGGAGCAGTGCGTCCAGCAGGGCGGACAAGAAGGGAGGAGGGGGAAAAAAATCCTCCGTCTGGGATCATTTTAAAGCCAGTGCACCCACCCGCAGATGCCCGCTGAAACTGGCTGCTGAAACTAAAAGCCTCTCCGACCACCAGCTCCCACCACCAGCTGCCTGCTGCTGAAGAGCCTGTCTCTCTTTCTCTCTGTCACACCATTCACACAAACACAAGCCCTGCACCTCCTGGGGGGCTTTCTGCTAGTTGAGACCCTGCTGTTGGCACAGCACATCTTTGGGTTCATAACTATGCTACATGAGGTGGCAGGTGCTACTGGAAGGGATTGACAAGCTGTATGAGATTATGCCACCTGCCAGCCAGAACTTCAGCACAAAGAGATAAAAAAAATATTGGACAGGTCAAACGAAGCTCGTAACAAGAAATACATTACAACAACTTTTATTAAAACTATTTAAATAACATCAACAAAAACAAAGCAACAACAACAACAACGTTAAATAAAACAAAAAAAAACATGGAAATGAAACTTAATAATAAAACTAAGGGTCTGTGGCTCTGCTGCCACTCGGCCTGTCCCCCGGGAATTGGGATAAAGGCAGGAGAGGTAGGGGCACTTCACAGGCCTGAGGGCTGGCGACCTCATGCTCGCTCAGCACGTTGTTTAAAACAGCATGATCCAACACACAAAAGTCACCCACACAACAGACACCAACACTCACCAACCACCCAAACACACAGCACAGCCAAACCCAACACAAACACAGCCAGAACACACAAAACTAACAGCCACCGAGTCAAACACACTCACTTGCCACACAGCTCCGCACGCACATGAATTTCCAGTTTCTGGCTTGATTACGGCTTCCCAAGCTCTCGTGTTATTTTTTTTGGCCGAACAGCCAAACCCAAACAGAACGGCCGAACCCAAACTCGGCGAACCACCCAAACGCATGAACCCGAACGTACGAACCGAACCCGGCCGAACCGAATGACCGAACCCGAACCGTGATCTGTTCACCCATCCCTGTCGCTTTCTGCTGTGCACACCCTGCTGTGGCCCTGCTCAGGCCCTGCAAATTTCTCCTCATTGCAGTCTCAGATATTGCTTCTGTTTCAGCATTGGCTTGGGCTCCATGGATTAAGCACAAATATAAACTATGAGATGTTTGGATGATGTAGATCAATATCTCCCCATATTTTTGATGTGGACCATTGGTCATTTTTAAGTTGCCAACATGGCCCCCACACAAGAAAAAGTTCCCACATTCCTGCTTTAACATTACTCCCAAATCTTCTCAGGAGGAGAAGGGTCACCATCTTCCCACTTAATTTACTCATACTCCACATCTATTTCACCCAGATGTTCTGTTCCTGACTGTATGCGCCTTGGGGCAAGGAGTGCTTGTTCCATACCTGTTACACTCAGATGCCTGAATAGGCCCTTAGGTGGCACCATAACACAAATAAACACTTGTTGGGCAGCAGTCTCACTCAACGCCTCAACCAAGCATTCAGGTCAAGCAGAGTGTTCTGAGGAGTGGAAAAGCTTACATGCTGGGTAGTCTCTGTTAGCTGGCAAGTGGAATTGGGCAGTAAGAGACATGGGTTCAAATCCTGGCTTTGGTTCAGAATCAGTCCCTCAGTCTCAGTTTTCCATCTGTAAAATGGGAAGAATGCTCTGACTTCAAAGGAATGTTTTGAGAGTTAAAGATTATAAAGTACTGTGTACCATTGAAAGTGCTGTATAAATAATAAAGCATTATTATGACTGTGCTGCTGAAATGCTTTCCTGCCACATCCAGTTATGTGTTTAACTTTAAACACATGAATAGTCCCATGAACGCGACAGTTCATACGTCTTCTAGGGAAGCTCAAGAAAGTAGTTATCATACATTCAGGTGATGCAGCTGTGCTGGGGAGAGAGACACTCACTGGTGCAGCTGCATTCTTTGCCACATGAAGGGAGGAGCAAAGAGGACCCCGTTCCATCTTCTGCACCAGGACCCATTCCACCCTAGCTATGCCCTTAGAAAAGCTCAAATCTCAGCACATGACTAAAGGAGTGAAAATTACATGTTATGTGCTTCCTTGCATCAGGAGTCGGACTTCTGCCATTTGGACATCATTTCTGCAATTATTGAACTGATTACAGTTTAGGTTTTCCTTCGTGGTATTTCTATGCCTGTGTCCAATAGGTCTCAAGGTTTGAAGCATTTTCATTGCAACTGAAAAATGTAATGGCTCTCAAGGTTTAAGAAACATTTTTTTACAAGTGTTAACTGATATGCTTGCCCACATTTTCTCCTCTCCACAGAACTTTACATCTGATTATTGCCACAATTAGATAGCATGTTGATGTGGGAGCAGCAAGATGCTCCTGGCCGTGAGTTATGGTGCAATAATTCACACCCGGTGCATTGTTAGAATAAGGCTGAAGGCAGAGTGCTGTTAAATGTGGCAGGTGTGAATTATTACACTATAACTCATGGGCTGGAGTGTCTCAGCAGGATTACAAAATAGCCATATGCAAATAGCCCTAACATTTAGAGGAACACTGACGATTGATTTTTAAAGTTACATAATTACTACAAAACATTGTTTCTGCATTTAATTAAAAATACAGATAGGTTTGAGGTGTTTATTTGTAGATAGTTTCCTTCTTCATTAGTTACAGGTGACTGGATTTGCAGAATAGACCAGTTCTCATTTATCCAGCAGGATAAGCTCTTCTAAAAATCTGGTCAAACCTAAAGTGGCACAAAGGCAACTCATCACTTTTGAGAATTTGACCTATAGCGTGGTACTGTAAAGAATGGTGGTCTAGCCTAACCATGAGTCCTTGTAGGACTTTTGCCACTCAGTTTTTGGCCACTACCAAAAATTCTTTGTTCCTTTCTGGCTGTTTGCTCTGTCTCTGGAGTTTTTTCTATTATTCTCCTCTGTAGCACTTGCTGTGATGATTCTTTGCTCCTCCAGATGCCTCCAGTGCTAGCAAAGACAATTACTTAACTCACAGTGATGCGTAGTTGTTACCACATGGCCCTTCTCCATGCGTGATCATGGGGGGGTCCCAAGAGGTGGGAGGTCCCGGTGATCAGGTTAAGTCTCAAATTTTGGGGAATTACTCTTTTTCAACTGCCTAGGGTCCACATGCATTAGGGATTTGGTCTGAGATCATGGCACGCTACAACGCTTTGGCCTCCCCTCCAAGAAACGTAATGGAGAGAAATATTTCAAAGCAAGAGGGGATATTTATTTTACAGGACATACACACAAACAATGCTGCCTAGCATGGACTAGCATTCACAGGGTTAAACTTTGGATAGCGTAGGGATAGATTTCAGGTTCTGGAGAACAGATAGTAACTCAAAGGTCAGTCACAAGAAAGAGAAAGGGAGAGAGGGGGAGGTGAAAATAATTAAGTAGCAAGAAGGGAGTTGGAGTTTAAAACCTTGCGTTTAGAGTGAACAGAGCAGGAAAGAGGGAGAAAGAATAGGAGGATATGAGTAAAGTGAAAGAGAAATTACCTCTCCTTTGCCCATTGTGAAGGGGACGGGTGAGCCCCAGTGATCCTGCGATGAGTTGGGGGGGTGGAAAGGGGACAGACCTAGGCCTGGGAGACCCTTGGGGCAGACTTGCATAGGAGACATGTGCATATCCATGTCCAAAAGCAACTCAACTCCACAATAGGAAGCTCAGGTCACTTGTAGGGACCAGGGGACAAAGCCACACAAAGACTCTCAATGAGAGTTGGGATAATCACAAAAGCTTCATAATGGGAGTTGGGATACTAGAAAGATGCTTCCTGGGTGGGCGCTGGGGCTCCCAGGACTAGACAAAGGCTCGCAATGGGTGTTTGAATGGGGTTTTTCCAGGTGGGTGCCTGAAGACAGGAAAGGGGATGTTTTTGGATAAACATCAGGCTGGGTGGAGGGGCAGGAAATAATTTTGCTCCTCGGCAACTTTCCAGGTGAGGCCTGATCGCTCATTCAGGTTACTTGAGCAGGTTAAAGGCATACTGTTCATATTCTTAACCAGGGACTATAACTGGGCAGGAGGATCCCATCTCTGGAGGTTACACACAAGGGAGTTGCCTGGCATCTCAATTGTTCCATTTCCTTTTAAGTACCAGCTTCTCCTGTTCTTTTCCTAGGCTGGTCATTTTGCATAGGGCTAGTCTCCTTCAGGAACTCTCTGAGGAGCCAGCTTGACGTGCTTTTGCCCCCACCCCCCTTTGCTTTTCCACATGGGGTCATACCACTTCTCTCCATGTGCCCCAAACAAGGTGTGTGTAGGGGTGAGTGGGTGCCTGGCTCATAACATATTGTCTCTGTAATCCCCCTTCTGGAGAGATGGGTCACAGCTACCATGCAAATCTCCACATTACTCCATCTTAGATGCTGGGGTGTCTTTCTTCATGGCTCAGGCCTTCTTTCTCATGCAGCCTTTTAATAAACTAATCATCTCCTCCTTGGAGACGTAGCCCCACTGGGCATGCTGACTTATTGTTGGGCCCCACTTCCCTGGTACTCCACTTTCTGGGGTTCTAGGCCTACTCCCATTTTAGCTTCTGAACCTTCACTTTGCCATGACCTCCTTTGCCCAGGCATTTCCCCTTATAGGTTTTAGGGTAGAGTAGCCATACCACCCTTCAAAAGAGGATGGTTATTAAAAAAACATTGTGCAGGGCTACACTAGAACCAATGCAGCCCTTCACAATGTATTTTTCATAAGCATCCTCTTTTAAAGGGGTGGTATGGCCACCCTATTTTGGGGTGATCCTGGGTCATCTTCAAAACCTTCCTCCTGCTCCTCTTTGGGTTCACTTACTGTCTGTGGGTCCCCACCACACTAGACCCATGCCCTTTGGTAAACTCTTTGAGCTTAGTTGTCTGTAGTGGGTCTCCACCACTGGGCCCATATTCTCCTCCTCCCTGCTGGGAATATGTTTTAAACCTTCCCCCCACACACACTTGGCTTGGTACTGCTGATACTGTGCCCCAGGCTTGGCTACCAACTCTTACTCCCTGGATCTTTCCTCTCACTTAGGCTCATCTCTTGATCTTATTTCCTTGGCCAGTTATCGCCTTGTTTCTAAACGTTTCTTTTTAGGGAAGGTTAATTAATGAGTGGTTGCCTTATAATTTCAGACACACTTGGATGCTATTGGATTCCTAGACTCATGTCAATCAGGCTTCCATCCTGGGTAACTGCTTTGGTAGCCCTGTCTGATGATCTTCACCTGGAGATCGTATGGGGAAACAATGCCCCATCCATCTGATTAGACCCTTCAGCAGCCTTTGATATAGTTGATCATGAGGTGTTGTTGACATGACTGTAGAACTTGACAGGGATCCACAGAACTGCTCTTGAGTGGTTCTGTTCATTCCCATCAAGCAGGTCACAGAGAATGGTGAAGGGTAGGGGTGGGAAGTTTGGATCATCCGGTATCCGATACTGCTGGTATTTTGGTGTACCGCAGTATCAGTTTACTCCGGTATTTGGGGGTACTGGTACCGGATCCCCGTGCTGGATTTTTTTACATTGCGGCCATTGAAATGAATGGCCGCAATGTAAAAAAAGAAACAAAAAAACCCCAAAACACTTTTCCTCCCCAGTCCAGGCTGCGCGGGTGGAAGGGGGGCACCACCCACCCACCCTGTCCAGCCTGGATTTTTTAAAAACATTTTTTTCCCAAAGTCCCTGCTAGTGCAGGCTCTGGGCCGCCGCCGGCGACCCAGAGCCCGCATCAGCAGGTAGGTACTGTGGTACTAGGGTGATCCCTGGGGTGGGGGGTGGTTTAACACACACCCCACCCCAGGGATCACCCTACCTCCCCTACCTCACCCACACCCCACCCCACCCCATCGCCTACCTTTGGTGCTCTGGGCAGCGGCAGAAGTTCCTCGGACGTTCCCCGGAAGGCCTACAAAGCGCTGAAGCCGGCAGCCACAGCCAGCGCTGTAGCTGCCGGACCGCCGCTGCCACCCGGAGTGCCAAAGGTAGGCGATCCCTGGGTGGGGAGATAGGGTGATCCCTGGGGTGGGGTGTGTGTTAAACCACCCCGCACCCCAGGGATCACCCTAGTACCTGCTGGTGTGGGCTACGGGTCGCTGGTGGTGGCCCAGAGCCCGCACTAGTAGGGAATTAGGGTAAAAAAAAAAAAATTTAAATCCAGGCTGGGCAGGGTGGGTGTGGGGTTCCCCCCCTTCCACCCGCACAGCCTGGGAGGGGAGGGATTTCCCCCCCCCCCCCATTGATTTCAATGGGGACAGTTCCCCATTGAAATCAATGCAATAAATCCGGCACTGGTAATCCGTGGAGCTCCACAGAGTTCCATCCTGTCTCCCCTTTTGTTCAATGTGTATCTGAGACTGCTGGGCAAGATCCTGTGTAGATTTGGAGTGAAGTGCCATCAACAAGCTGATGACACCCCTCTCTAACTTTCCTTTTCATCTCACTGGGTCCTGCAGTCTCAGTGCCTTTCTGCCACTGGGGACTGCAAGTGGGTGAATCACTAGAAATTGAATCTTCACAAGACTGAAGTGGTGACGGTTGTTTTGTTCTGTGACCTGGGAGGTATAGGGATGCCTGTTATTGATGGAGTCCCCATTCTCCTTTGGCCACTCAGATTTGCAGTCTGGCCTTACAGTGCTTCTGGATTCATCACTGTATCTGCATCAAGGTGTGGCTACAGCTAGGCATGCCTTTCACCAACTCCATCTGGTGAGAAAGTACCTACAGACCTTTTTTTATCAGAGTCAGTCCAGGCCACCATCATCCATGCCTTTGTAACATTGAGGCTAGATTTCTGCAATGTGCTCTACATGAGGCTGCCCTTGAAGAGTGTTCAGAAGTTGCAATTGGTGCAGAATGTGTTGACCCACTTTCTGATGAGGGCGAGTCACCAGGAGCATATTATACCTTAGCTTTGGATATTCACTGACTTCCAGTAGCTTTCTGGGAACAATTTAAGGTGCTGGCTTTGATCTACAAAGCCCTAAGTAACTTGGGCCCAGTGTATTTGAAAGACTGCCTTCCCCCTTATGTTCCATCATGATCCCTAAGGTCAGCTGAAAAAAGTTTCCTGCTAATTCTACCATGGCATACATACAAGGCCTTCTGTGAGGCTTTCTCAGTGGCCATTCCACAACTCTGGAACTCACTTCCCTTGGAAATTCACCAAAGCCCAAGCCTGAACATCTTCTGGAGACAGTGTAAGACCTTCCTGTTTGGCCTGGCATATGGTGGGCAGGAATAGGTCTTTGAACGGGGTGTTTTGTGGTGGGCGAGGTTACATGTATACTGTTTTCATTATTTTTCATAACCCATGCTGAGCCTTTGAGATAGGGAGGAATAGAAGTCCAAAACAGAAGTATTGCCTCACCCTAGCTAAGCACTTCCAGGCAGCTTGCTGTCTCTAGAAACTCCTGGGTGCATTAAGGCCATTCCCTTCAGAGCCTCCATGACCAAATTTGGGGTGGGAGTTAGGGTTCTTGCCTAAATTTCCAGCCAAGTGGCTCCAAGCTGACTCTCTCCTTTGGCTGGACTGGCTTTCCCTCTTATCAGCCCTAGCCTTGAAATGTGACCAGCCACTTCCACTCACCCGTCTCTCTGCTCCTTGGGCCACAGCTTAACCCCTTTTCTGCTGGTCCAGGTAGGGAAGTGTGAAGTGCTGACACACCGGGTGTTTTTGGACGGATGCAGGGATGCTTATCCTTGCAGCAGGTCCAGGGGTTCACCCCTGCATCTGCCTGCTTGCAGCCCAGCCTGGGTTGGGTTTAAATGACCCAATGACTGATGCAGCCCACAGTCCACCCAAGCACACCACCACCACCATAGAGGCATTACCCAAGGCAACCCCTGTCCAAGAGCAGAGCTGCAGCAGCTATCTGCAAAGCAGGTGGACAGCAGTCCCAGTTTTGGGTTGCCTGCTCCACTGGTGATGCTTCTGGATCTTCCAGAGCAACGCTGGTGGGGCAGCCCCAGAGTAGGAGCAGTCTGCCCCACTTCTTCTCTGCCTGCATGTCTGGTGGGCCACCTTTAAACAGACAACCCATCCAGGGGTGAGGCTGAGCAGAGCCATGCCTGGGTGCTGTCCGTGTGAAAACACCCACGATGGACTTGCTTCTACAGCTAATTACCTACAGCACTTCACCACAGGAACGTACATCAGCGATGGGCTCTCCTGAAAGATGTGAGCTTCATTTTGGATACTGGCTGTAGATCTGCCTAACAGGATCAAGAGAAGAGCTTTCTCCAGCAGTATTGCCTTACAGCAGTAGCTGTAAGGAAGTTAAATGCACAACCACTCTCCATTATAAACAGGGGACAGCTGAAGCCCCGATTTTGAGGAAACCGCTTGAGCTACATTTCTGAACATTTATCCATGGCTATAAAATGTGAGGACCATGATATGCACAAAGGTTGAAGATGTTCCATAAGGAAAATAAAATGTTATGACTGTTTAAATGTTAATTGGTTGTGGTCAAAATGCACACATCCTCACAATTTTGAATTATCAATATCTCCTCCCCCTGAATGAGTTGAGCCCCCACACATCACAGGCTTGAAGCATGAGATCAATAACAACTGCTTCTGTAAAATGATAGTGATTGGTGCAGTCAAGAATGAGTTATTAATGATTAAAAAATCAGTCCTGCTGGCTTGTGCATGCACAGTTGAGCAGCTGCTGACCGGCAAAACATAGCATAAGGAAAGTTACGTGAATTTACTTTTTAAAATCACATAACTTTATCAGAAGCCAGCTCCGTCACAAAGACTTTAAGTGCTAGTCAGTTTCATGTCAATTACCCACTTGCTTCAGTAAGACAGCAAGAGGACGCTGTAGTCAGCTTCCTGTCAATTACCCCCCTGGCCTCACTCTGTACTTTTGACTTCCTATGAAAAGTCTCCAACTTTTCATACCAAGTGAAAAGTCTGCAAATTTTCAAAAGTTGCAGATTTTTTACTTGGTATGAAAAGTTGCAGACTTTTGACTCCGTACTTTTAAAAGTCTGCAACTTTTGAAAACTTGCAGACTCTTCACTCCCATGAAAATTTGCAGACTTTTCATAGAGTCAAAAGTGGAGTCAAACGTCTGCAAGTTTTCATATCAAGTGAAAAGTCTGCAACTTTTCATACCAAGTGAAATGTCTACACCTTTACAAAAGTTACAGACTTTTCACTTGGTATGAAAAATTGCAGACTTTTCACTCCTATGAAAAGTGGTAGACTTTTCATAGAGTCAAAAGTCTGCAACTTTTCATACCAAGTGAAAAGGTGCAGACTTTTCATATGGAGTCAAAAGTAGGGAGTGAGGCTAGGGGTGAGTGGGGGTGGGGGTTAATTGACATGAAACTGACTAGAGCTTCCTCTCACTGACTTTCTGAGGCAAGTGGGTAATTGACATGAAACTGACTACAGCATAAAGTCTTTGTGACAGAGCTGGTTCCTGATAAAAGTTACGTGATTTTAAAAAGCAGTCACATAACTTTCCTTATGCTGTTACTCTGGGGATCCCCTTTTCCCCGGACCCTCTGGCAGGCCTGGCAGCTTATGGAGGGGGGGATGGGGGGAGAGGAACTACGCCGCTCCTCAGGCCCTCTCCCCCTCACTGGCCTGGTGCTGCAAGTTCTGCTGCCCCCACTAGGGACACTGGGCTACCGACATGTGTCTTGTCTGGGCATGCTAGGACTACATTTCCCACATCATCACATCAAGAAGGGGGAGACTGCTCTGAAATCAGCTCCTATTTGGAGCTTTTTCTGTCAATTTTAGGACTACATTTCCCAGCATGCCCAGACAGGAACAGCAAGATGCCCTGTGTGTCCTGCAGCATCACAGGGCCTTTTGAAAAACTCTACAGTCTCTCCTGAACCTCCTGTGAGGCTGCAAGTGGCGGTGGCATTGTTCGTGAGGGGTGTGTGTGTGTGTGCGCGCGCGTGTGTGTAAGGAAGAACAGTGCATGTGTGTTTGTGAGACAGTGGGCAGGAGAAGAGTCTGGGTGCATGTGTTTCTACAGAACTGCATTCTGTGCAACAAATTCTATAATGTTCTCTACACTGACATTGTTAACAGATTATTGTATAAAGTGTATACAATGTTGATGAGGATAAAATATTAAATATTCCTCAAATTCTGAAATAAATTTCCATGTTTTTTGGCATTTATGTCTTGTTGCAATGTATGGAGTTGAATGGTTTTTTAATTGTAATTGTAATGAATTTGTATGTTTTTTGGAGTTTAAGCTAGAGTCAAAATGATTTTGTGATGTTTTTGAAGAGGAATGTTTTTAGTTTTAAAAACTATTGTACATTTAATGTTTTTTTTAAACTGTAAAGTTTTTTGTTTTGGTAAATCTCATCCATAGTCTGATCTTCAAAGGCATCCAGATATCCTGAAATCTTTACCC
The DNA here is from genome assembly GCA_003113815.1 of Sphenodon punctatus. NCBI lineage: Eukaryota > Metazoa > Chordata > Lepidosauria > Sphenodontia > Sphenodontidae > Sphenodon > Sphenodon punctatus. The sequence continues at coordinate 118,360 of QEPC01011522.1, forward strand.
GGATATGTTATTTGAGCCCAAATGTCTGTGGGATTCCTGGAGTAATACTTGCCACCTCCCTGAAACTTAGGTCCTCAGTATTACTATTTTATTACTAACCCCTCATACAGATAAGGAAATCTAAGGCATGGTGAGATTTTGGTCAATATTTTCACAAGTGCCCCCTGATTTTGAGATACATTTTTGGTGGTGCTAATGGACTATAATTGGTGGTCACTGTATCAGTGGATGCCCATCACCTCTGAAAATCAGACCTGTATTGCTGTGTATTTGTATTATGTAACACACTGTGGCCATGCCCCACAACTCCCCTAAAGTGTCTTCTTCACTGGGAATTGAATTTGGGACTTCTGGGCCTAAAAGCATGAGCTTTTACTGCCTAAGATAAAAGGTTTTGCTCTCTTGGTTCAGAGCCAGCGACACACTCATAAACCTCCATGTGGAGAAGCCACTGCAGGGTAACAGAGCACCAAACACCATAAACCCAGGTCACACATTGTTCCCCATTTCAAATCTATGATTTAATGGCTAGGGAATAATGTGAAAACTGAAATGATGCCCTTTGGAATCATGAAAGGGCATGTTCTTACTGTCATAAAATTGTTTCAAATATTAGCAGGCTATAAGGGATCTCAGTAGAAGGTAGTTAAGTGGCATCTCTGCAAGCCACAGCTTCCAAGAGAGGTTGGAAAACAGGCTGTGTTCTTGTGACAAGCTAAATCAACCCCAAGTTTCATGGATGTGCTGGGGAAGCAGAGATCCCAAGGGGGGTTATCCAATGAACCGAGCAGCTTCAAGGCGTCAGTTCACAGCAATGCTATAAAACCACCGATTTGATGTTTTCTTCTGGGAAGACAGTATTTAAGCTGCAACTAGAAATTTAATATTCTCTTCAATACTCCTGTGGAAAACAGGCATAGCAAACAGAGGAGTTTGCCAGGGAGTACTGCTGTGAGCAGGAGCCAGCGGTGGGACCCCCTGGTGAGGTGAGTGCACTTGTGCAGGACAGTTAACTCACGTCTCATCATACATAGTCACATACTAGTGCTAAGCCTAAGATCCCCCTAAATAAGATGCAGATAGCAGTCCAGCAGTGGGATGGGGGTTATCCAGGCTTTTGCACTGCGTGTCACATGTATGACTATCTTCCTGTTGGAGAGAGGCTGTATGTATGCACCCAGTGAAAAGAGCTCCTAGCTCTCAGAGAATGTGTACAGTCTCTGGAAACTAGAGTGGCAGAGCTGGAGGAGCTGAGGCAGACAGAGAGGTTTATTGAGGAGTCCTTCAGGAACATAGTGGTCCCTCCTCCACTCTGGCAGCCCCTGTGCTGCTTTGGAGGGGCAAGGTCTCCAGGAAGGAGAGCATCAGACTGGAATGGTGGGAAGTGATCCTGTAGCTGGAACCTGCATTCCAGGTGATGGGTTATCCTCTCGCACTGAGCATATTTCTCCAGAGGTGTGTGCCCAAAAGGGTGGGAATAGGACAGCTGTGGTAGTTGGGGATCCGATTATTAGGAATGTAGACAGTAGGGATGTGCGAACGCAGTTCGGAAGTTTGGAGTTCGGACCGAAGTTGGCTAGTTCGGTTGACCGAACCGAACTTCCGAACCGAACTTGAATTCGACCGAACTGTTTCGTCAAATCCAAACCAGTTTGGAAGGCCAAAACAGCTTAAAACACTGGTTTTGAACATACTAATTCAGTTCGGAAGTTCGGAATTTGACCGAACTCAACTAGTTTGGTCAACCAAACTGAACTTCTGAACCGAACTCGATTTTTGAACCAAATAGAATTTCTGAACTCGGTTCTGTTTGCACATCCCCAGTAGACAGCTGGATTGCTGGTGGCCATGAGGATCGCATGGTAACTTGCCTACCTGGTGTGAAGGTTGCGGACCTCACGCGACACATAGACCGAATCCTAGGGAGTGCTGGGGAGAAGCCTGTTGTCATGGTCCATGTGGGGACCAATGACATAGGTAGATATAAGAAGGAGGTTCTGGAGGCCAAATTTAGGCTGCTAGGTAGTAGACTGAAGTCCAGAACCTCCAGGGTAGCATTCTCGGAAGTGCTCCTCGTTCCACACGCAGGACCCCAGAGGCAGGCTAAGCTCCAGAGTCTCAATATGTGGATGAGACATTGGTGCAAGGAGGAAGGCTTTAGTTTTATTAGGAACTGGAGAGCCTTCTGTGGAAAGGAGAGCCTATACAAACAGGATGGGCTCCACCTTAACCTGAATGGAACCGGGCTGCTGGCACTAAAAATTAAAAATGTGATAGAGCAGTCTTTAAACTAGAACATGGGGGAAAGCCAACAGGCACTGCGGAGTGCACGGTTCGGGCTGTGGCATCTCCAAAGGATGTTACTTTAGAGGAAGTAAAGTATCTTAAGACTGAGGATAAGATAAATGGCAAGGGATTTCAGGTGGAACTCTGGGGAGAACAGACAGATAATGATTCCAGAGCGCCTTTTTCAGTTACCTATAATGTGCCAATTAAGAAGAATAAAAAAAATACATTTAAGTATCTATATGCTAATGCTAGAAGTTTAAAAAGTAAGATGGGAGAATTAGAGTTTATAGCGCTAAATGAAAATCTAGACATTATAGGCATCACAGAGACCTGGTGGGATGAGGATAACTAAAGAGGCAAAAACAAATAAAAAAAACCTTTTCAAATATATCAGAGGCAAGAAGCCTGCTAGGGAGTTGGTTGTGCCATTTGTAGTATAGGGGGCACTAAGGGAGAACAAGGACATTGCAGAGAAGGTAAACAAGTTATTTGCTTCGATCTTCACTGCGGAGGATGTTGGGGAGATACCCACGCTGGAAGCCTACTTTGTAAGTAATGAATTGGATGAACTGTCACAAATCAGCGTGACCTTGGAGGAGGTTCTAGAGAAAATTGACAAGCTTAATATGAACTAATCACCAGGGTCAGATGGTATTCACCCCAGAGTTCTGAAGGAACTCAAATGTGAAACTGGGTTGTGTGCGCTCACCCTATTCAAATAATAGACCACATGATGGTCTCGAGCTCCTCTAGTATAAAAAAACCCCTCCCCCTCTGAATGACAGTTCCTTTCAACCCTTTCTAGAAATATAAGAAAAGAATTCCATGCGGGGCTGGAAGGGTGGGTGTT
>QEPC01011522.1:121598-181674 GCA_003113815.1 Sphenodon punctatus
TAAATCTATACATTTGCATAATTAGGTGGGGCCTAATTATGCAAATTAGGCCCCGCACCAAGACTTCGCACAGGGCCTCACAAACCCTGGGGCCGGTCCTGGGTCAAGGACAGCAGTATAGCTGAGTTTAAAAGAGGTTTCGACAAGTTTCTGGAAGATAGTTCCATTAGCAGCTATTAGTCAGATAGGATTGGGGAACAAAACCGTTTACTTTCAGGAGCCTGGGGATGACCTGCAGGGAATGGATAGCATGGTGACCTGTTGGGTGCTTCTCCCAGGCCCCTGTGATTGGCCACTGTCCAAGACAGGATGCTGGGCTTGATGGACTGCTGGTCTGACCCAGTATGACTCTTTGTTCTTATGTTCTTATGAAAAGGCTTGCAACCTGAAGTGGTGAGATGCTTCCAAACAATATTAATGATTCGCAACTTATTTTCTTGTCTTCATTTTGTTTCGTTGTTGTTGCTTCGTAGACTTCATGAAGACATAAGAGAACTATCTACATTTCATCAGCTAAAACACAGGCCAGTCCTGTGAAATATGTAGCCTTCTAAGTACTACTGCAAACAGTGCGAGTCAGTAAGTATCAGGACTGGATTGATTTGATAGAATCCAGCCCAAAATAGCACAATATGCAATTGCCCCCACACCACCAGAAGAAAACATGGACACCAACATTCTTTGCAAGGGAACGGCCACAACTTTATTGAGCCATATAAAATGGGTCTGTATGGGCAACATTTACGTATGTAGGTCCTACCAACCCCTCTAAGCCATGCTTGCACCATCGAGGGGGGTCATGTTAGGAACACTTCCTTGTAGGGTCCCATGGAAGGAAGATGGTCCAACGTACACCAGGGATCACCAATATCCTGTGAGGTGGTGCTGCTTCCATTTTTTTCATAGGCATGCCACAGGGTGCCTTGCCACAAGTTGCCCATTCCAGCATGGTCAGGACTCACCCCTAAGCCTCACCTCTTATGGAGGTGCATTGCTCGTATCAGTTCACTAATTTCCCTTTTACTTTTATCCTTTTGCACTGGACCTCTGCCAGAGTTGCTACAAGCAAAACTCACCATCACTTAAGCGCACCCACATTCACTCTTATCAGCTGCCATTGTAGATAGTACTGCAAGGAAGGCAAAAAAAATCCCACAGCTGCTCAGCCATTCTGCGCTAGAGGAAAAGTTCTATTCTGGTCCCCAAATTACATGGCAGCCAGCAGCACTACAGTGCCAGTCTGAGGGGTGGGTAGGTGCCTGATGGGGATTCAGGGACATACTGGCCCGAACCTAACATCACCCCATGTGGACAGCCGGGGAAGGAGCTAATTGTCATGTGGCCCTTCACAAGCCAGTCCAACACTGGACTCACACTCCCTCCTGGCCTCATTACACCCCCTTCATGCCCAGCAGCATGCCCCGTCCTCATCCTCCAAGAGGCAGCTAGGGGCAAATACCATCCTTCGTCCCAGCCCCTGCAAAGGGAAAGTGGACGGGCATTCTTGCTTCTAGTCTACCATTTGCAAGAAACATGTGAACTAACAGGGGAATAGAAAGAATACAACCCCCTGGATTCCAAACTTCAGGGGGACTGTCCCCTTCATTCCCTTGTGACGGGTCAAGGTATGTGGTTTTGAGGGGTCAAGGGGTAGTGCTGTCTTAATTCCCCACGCCTCACACTGAATTGTTAATACTCCCTTGTAAACTACTCCTGCAGAAGGGAAAGCAGTGGTTCTGCAGTTGCTGGACATTTCCTCTTCTAAGAAGCAGAATTGCAGGGTAAAATCCTGGCTCCATGTAAGATAATGGAAAAACTCCCATTGATTTCAGCAGAGCCAGAATTTTCCTTTTAGGTGTCACAAAATCTGAATGCCTACGTGTAGCAGAGTGCTGTGGGCAAGTCATGGCAGGAGGAGGTCCATATAGCACCCTCTACTGGTACTGAGTCAGCAGTGATAGGGTTAAGCCGGGGCTCAGTAAGTAAGATCAGGTGAGCAGAGGTTGGTGGGTCACATGATCCTGGGGGGCGGTTAAAAGAACCCAATCCCAGCCAGTGAGCTAGAGCTTGGGAACATCAGCGTGAGGAGCTCCTAAATCACCTGGAGCCACCCTGGCTGAGGAGGTAGGTAAGAGGGAGCCCTGATCCCACCCAAGGAAGGGTAAGGGGTTGAAGAAGGCTCAGGGGGATGAGCCATCAACTCTACAAGGGCCTTAGGAAATGCAGGGTTAAGGGGTGTGGATGAGCTGGTAACTTTAATCTACTCAGGGCTGTTAACTGGAGAACTTCCTGTGAGCCCTTAGTTGGGGGCAGGGCAACCTCTAGGCCTGAATGAGAGTCAGGCTAGGGTAGTAAGAGCTGCCTGAGGCTAGGGGGGCAAATGCTAGCAGGGCTACAGGGAGCGGGGGCTGGCGGGCGGATGAGCCAGTAACCAGTGAGTAAGTGCTAACCAGCTCTTGGGGCAAGGGACCCTGGAGAGCAAGAGCTGGTTGCTTCTGTAAGGGAAGGAGCTAGAGGGAACAGGTCTAGGAGACTGGATAAAATTAGAATGTCACGGAAGTTCACCCTGGGAGGCTAGGGTTAGGGACCCTTGAATCAACAGGGTGTTAGCAAGCACAGCACCCAAACAAGGGTCTAGGTGGGAAATGTTTAGCAGAGCACCATAGTACAACAGTGTGAGGACTGGGGGAGCTTGTGAGGGTGACATCCCAGCTGCTAAAGGACAAGACAGAGGAAACCATGGGACCAAATCAGAGATAGCCAAGAAACGATGTGAAGATTGTGGACACGATCTTCCCTCCAGAACCAACTGTGTAAGAACTGTACTCCTCAGGCAGAGGCCTGAGCAAGCAGCACCATGGGTGGAAACCTGTGGGTGGGACTAACGCTGGCTAGGAGATAATTCCCCAGGTAGATGGCAGCCCCGGTTCTGCTCACACCAGCTCACTTCACCCCCAGGCTGGCCTGTCCATCTAAAGGTGTGCCTGCTAGATGTGGAACCAGAGCAGGTTATGTCTGCTCCAGGGCGACCCCGCCAGCAGTGCTCCAGAACATCCTGGAGCACTGTTGGCAGAGGCGGCCAGCCAAACCCATGGCATCAGCCTGAAGTGGAGCAGCTGTCTATCTGCTCAGCAGACCCACACTGCAGTTCCACTTTTGGCTATCCATTGCCCCAGGCAATGCCATAAAGTTGTGTCACCAGCCTAGAATATTGGTCAATCGCCTGAAACTCTGTGGTGCAGGAGGGTGGGGGGCTGCATGAGCACACTGCGGGCCAGGAAATCATCTGAAGCTGACCCAGGTGGGGCTGTAAGCAGGCAGACACAAGGGTGTACCCCTGCTGCCTAGTCCGTGTCCATCTAAAAGTACCCACTGTGGCAAGCCTGTGTCAGCCTGGGATAAATTAGAGCATAGCTTACACAAATTGCATAGCTGAAAAAAGCATCTTTGAACCATGTCCAATACCTGAATTCTCATGGACCAAACGTGATAAAAAATAATGCCCAAGTAATTTACCTGGCCAACTGTCTCCAGATGTATCACTTTAACATACAGGGGCGCACGAGAGGAGAGAGCATCCTCATATTGGCTGCCCTCTCCACCAGCATCACCTCAGTCTTCCTCAGATTGAGCATGAAGTAGCTCTGATGCATCCAGCTGGCTATATCGTTCCTCCAAGGCAGTATTACTTGATGGAACAAATATTACACTAGCATAGAAATGTTCAGCCTTAGGGAAAGGGTGGTATATAAATTTGTATGAATGAATAAGTATTGCTAAGTGAGTTAACTTTTCTGTGTTGTGGCTAGTCTGAAGCATAGGCATATAGGTGTTGAGTCATTAAGTCTCCCCCCCAATAAAATTTGCAACACCTATATGCCTATGCTTCAGACTAGCCACAACACAGAAAAGTTAACTCACTTAGCAATACTTATTCATTCATACAAATTTATATTCCACCCTTTCCCTAAGGCTGAACATTTCTATGCTAGTGTAATATTTGTTCCATCAAGTAATACTGCCTTAAACTCTGACTCCAACCATTTAGCAACCTGGAACTCCAGGGGGGAGTGGGTTACTGAAAATACGAGAAAAGCTCAGGCCCCCATAGCCTCTGAAGTTTCCGCTTCTGGTCTGAAGTAACTGTTCTTAAATGCTTTGCCTGTATGACCCCTTTTTTCATTATTTAAAATGAAGATGTGAAAAATTCAGGATGCGTGGACTTATGCCATCTGAAATACTACTGTTACAACAGAATGCTCAGCCAAGGATTTGGTCTGCTACCCTGCTAATTTCTTGAAATTACAACTAAAGTCCGGACAATTGGTATTTCCAACTTCCCTAAACTGTGGGGGGAAAGTTGACCCAATGTAAGCGGAGAAAACATCTTTTGAGCCACATAAAGCAAGTTACCTTTAATGTGCCTAGCCCTACTGATATCAGCCAGTATGTATTTTATAACTACTCTAAGGTCAGGGTGATTGTTACTTTTCAATCTGATAGTATTTCCCAGAGAATATATGATCTGAGACTGAGATTTGATAGATTGGGTATTTACTTGGATAGGTATTTCCCCAACCAGAATTCATCACCCCTGGTCTGGAGTCTGGAAGGTGTCATTAAAGGAACACCAAAGGACCTTGTGTGTCCCGATACTACCGATGAAGCTGATTAATTAGTTTTTCAGTTGATGCTGTGGATAGTAGTTCACTAAAGTCCTGCTGTACAATAGGATTTGCAGGTGATGAGGGGCAGCTTGATCTCTGCCAACAAGACCCCTGAGAAGAAGTTAGTGATCACTAATCAGTCAGCTAATCTGGGCCTAAATTATAAAGTGGATTGTTATGAAGCAGAAAGTGACTGTATCTTGAAAGGTCCATGTTGTGTTTTAGGCCCAAAGAGTTTAGGACAAGTACACCAGACACAGAGCAGAAGGTGCTACAAAGGGTCAATCCTGTGTTCTAGATGTATAGGAAAAGAACAACAGAAGCAGACAGTAGAAAGTTCCTGCACCATGAAGGACCCACCCTGTGCCCTAGGAGCACAGACTATAGGAGGGGAACAAGAACTAGACACAGAGGAAATTGAGGATAGAGGATGCTAGTATCTCTATTTTAGGTTCTATCTATAGAGGAGCAGAATACTGTTATAGAACAACTGGGGACTATGCAAGTGATGTTAGAGGACATCAGGGATAGCCTTCACATTTTACCTCTTGATCCTTTGGTCCAGGTAATTCATTCTTCCATGGGCGGGAGACCCACTCCTGTCATAGCTGAGGGAGATGTGGCACCTCAGTATATTCCGTCAGAAGGTTATGTTCTTTTAATGCTGAGCAAAAGGCTAGCTTGTAGATATCTGGCCCCAGAATAACAAGGGTTGGATTTATGTAAATCGACCAATAAGACCCTTTCTGAAGAAGTAGTGAAATTTGAGGATCACAACGTGGTAGTAAGTTTGCCCTTCCTAGAGGAATTATTACCTGATGGGGTGGAGGAGCAGTCCAGTGGTACAACCAGTACAGCTGCCTCAAGATGACTATGTGGTAGCCCTGGTACTACTTTACCTACTATCACTATGGGTGATAGTACACTATGGGTGTACTTTCCTAGAACATTGTGGGAGAGACAAGAATTTTGTTACATTTTTGGAGGGATACGATATAGTCCTCTTACAGGAAACGTGAATATATAAAACATAAATTGTGATCATAACCCCATCTTTAGATAGCACAATCCTGGTTGGGCTCCTGACCCATAATTTGGGAACCTCTGGTTGGAAGCCTGTAACTATATTGCAGTATGCACTGAGGCTGTACTTTTCAAAGTGATTTAGGGCCCCAATTTCCCACTAAAATTTAATACACGATTTCATTAGGATTTTCAAAGCCATGCTAGAACCCGATCCCGAAAAGAACCAATTTCAAATTAGTTTTACAAGGGTATTGGAAAAAATCTGTAGATTTTTCTACCGTCACCACCTATGTGACACTTTGCATTAATTAAGCCCCAGATCCTGCAAGCATTAGCATGGGTTCTCATGAGGTTATGCATCTGTGTGTTTATAGGAAAGGGGCCACAGGTATGTAACCTGCAGAAACATCAAACAGATAAAACTATATACGTGTCAAACAAGTGACGAATTCCCAAAACAACAGCTTGTCTGAGTTCCGATGCCCTTCTGAGACCTGAAAAAGGTCTCCAAACATTACAAAGAAAAGTCAGTTTGCCATGAGGATTGATTTCACAGTGTCCCTCTGGCCCTTTTGTGGGATGCTGAGCCAGCCTGCCACTCCAAGACATCTTGACCTTTGGATCTGATCTGACAGCTGAATTTCTGTTAAGACTCATACTGGGGAAGACAATGTTGGAATGGAAAGCTGAACAACCCTTTAAAAGCAGGAATCCACTCTGCTGTGATGTCGTCGTGACTCCTGCTCAGCCTTGTTTTCTGTGGAGGGAAGACTCAAAAAACCCAAACGAGGGTAGTCTTCCTACCCTGGACACTGAATTAGGTATTTTAGATGATGTAGAATTTCCCTCCTCATCTAAGATCGAGGTTTCTCTAGGACAGTGATATCTCCCAAGCGTGGCCCTTTTCACACAGACACTCTAACACTGATAAATGGGTGTTACATTTTATTATACATGTTTTATTTATTTACAAAACATTTATATCCTGCACCCTCCTGCAACTTGGCAGCTCGGGGCGGGTTGCAGGGCACCCATAGAACACACCTGCAGCCCTGCAAGAGGTATGATAAAATGGAACACCCATTTTATCAGTGTTAGAGTGTCTGTGTGAAAAGGGTCTAGATTTGGAGTGAATTAATTTGTAACTGCAATAAGGTGCCAGAATTTGGCCAATCATAACATGCTAAAGCAATAATGGTGATGTGGTTTACAGGACCAGTGTGAGCTGGTGCATAAGTGCTGGGCTTGGATCGTGGAGAACAAGGTTTAAATCCCATCTTAGCCATGAGCTCACTATGTCGACTTGGGCAAGTTACTACCTCAGTTCCCCATCTCTAAAATAAGAATATGAAATTGAATGCCCTACTTCACAGTTGTTGCAAGGGTGAACCCATTATCCTGTTAAGGGGGATGTGTCATTTACACTACTACAAAGTCTGTACTAGTGCCCTTTTATGCAAACACTCCACTGGCTTTGGAAGCTGCAGAAGAGCTGCACGTAGCTCTTCCTTAGCATCATGGTACATCATTTTTAGTGTCATAAACAAATTGCATTATAGACAGTGGTGTGGAAAAAGTTTCATTAGATTCTAGAATCTTAATTATACATATTTTGGTACAATCATGTTAGGTTACCAGTCGTAAGTGAAACCCTTAAATGAATATTCAGATACTTTAAAGAAGTCATTAACATGATTTCCATATAAGCACACACTCAAAACCACCACCAACAAAAAACCTAACATTGTATCTATCTGGAGACTAGTTCACATTGCACTTATTGCTCTGATATCGGGTTCCTTTTGTAGACAGTGAAATCCACATTAATTAATGCCAGAATCTAGTCTTTTAAAATGAATCAAAATGTTTAAAATGTTTTGTTGTAAATAGACTTTGCGCTCTTCAGAGGGGTAGCTTTAGATGACTAAACAGCATTGTAGAAAGGCTGGAATTAATGAGCTGGAAGAAGATAGCCAGTTGTATCCCCTCTTAAATTTCCTCCCCCTGTTGGGTATGAAAGGCTGTCTCTTCCAAATAGATTTTTTTTGCAACCCTCTCAGTTTTACAGCAGTGATGTTAGGCATATTAAGGTTTTAAGAATGTATTTTTAAAAAAATACTGGATACTAGAATAGGCTTTCCCTGCCTCTCCCCTCCCCGCCCCCACCTTTTTTTACTTGTGTTTTTCACAAGGGCAATCCCATGTTTGCTGAATTTCCGCACATAGGGTGTCACTGCCCTAAATTGTTATGTCAGCCATATTAGCTAACACAACTCGACTGATGTAATGAGGCTAGACGTGTCATGGCAACGGGGCACCGGTCTGGAAAGTCAAACCGATTTGAAAATATGGAAGTTGTGCCACTGATCACTCCGCGAGTATTAATTGAAAACTCTCCCCCCTCCCTCACAAAAGAGAGAGCCCAACAATCCCCTGCGTGTGGAACAGCCCATCTGTGTAAACTACGACCCACAAAGCATCTACTCCAGAGTAGGGAGTAAGTGGTTTGCGGACCGCGGGTTTAGCCCGCCTCTCCTGCTTCAGCGCCATCCTCGGATCTCTCACAACAGATCAACCTTCCTTCTGCTCGGGGGAGGCCCGTGGGTCTGTGGAAGACGCTCCGGGCTCCCACCCAAAGGAGCGCTCTCCCCCACTAAGCAATGGCTCCCTTCCCGCTGCACCTCGACGTTCTGGCCGGGGATTATTGTGACGCCAGATGTTGCGCAGCTGGCAGGCAAGGCGGGCAGTGCCATGCGCCGACCCGCGGCGCTCAGCCCCCGGGGTGCCTCGGATCATTTGGAGCTGGGTCCCGCAAGCTCTCTGCCCTGCCCGGCTGTCTGTCCAGCCTTCCCTTTCTCTCGCTTTCCCCTGCTGCCGGGAATCTGCTCCTCCAAGACGCCGCCCATGGGCAGCCAGTTTGGGGGCATCCAGGTGGGCTCCTACATGGATATCAAGCGGAGCGATGGCCGCATCCACCCGGCCCTGGTCACGGCGCTCAATAGAGACGCCGCCAGCGTGACCGTGGAGTGGATCGAGAGGGGAAGCAACAAGGGCAAGAATGTGGATCTGCAGTTGGCCTTCTCGCTCAACCCGCACCTGGCCCCCGGGGCGCCCGACCCAGGCCCCGACGCCCCTTCGGCCAAAGGCGACCAGAGCCTGGCACCTGCCTGGATGGTCACGCCTATCATTAAGCCGTCTGGGGACAGCAGCGACCTGGAGCCGCTGGCGCCTCTGCCCAGACCGCTGCTGCGCCCCGGGACCGGGTGGTTGAGCCCGGGCGGCAGCCGGAAGTCCGCGTGCGTGCGGGAGGTGGAGCGGCTGCAGGAGCAGCGGGAGAAGCGGCGGCTGCAGGAGCAGCAGGAGAAGCGGGTCCAGCAGGAGGCCAGCGCCGCGCACCCCCACTTCGACTTGTTGTGCATGATCCAGGCGGCCCGGGAGGGGCTGGCCCTCAGCAGCCTGCCCAGCCCGCGGGAGCCCAGCCGAGTGGGGGCTCGCCGCATCTGCGTTTGCGTCCGCAAGCGGCCGCTCAACCACCGGGAAGCCGAGCTCCACGACTTCGACGTGGTGACCATTCCTCGGCACGACGTGATGATGGTGCACGAGTCCAAGCAGAAGCTGGACCTGACCCGCTACCTGCAGAACCAGACCTTTCGCTTCGACCACGTCTTCGATACCAGCACCACCAACGAATGCGTGTACCGGCACACGGCCCAGCCCCTGGTGGAGACCATCTTCCGCGGTGGCATGGCCACCTGCTTTGCTTATGGTCAGACTGGCAGTGGCAAGACCCACACAATGGGCGGTGACTTCTCGGGCAAGACCCAGGATTGCTCCAAGGGAATCTACACCATGGCTGCCAGCGATATCTTCTACCTGCTGCAGGAGCCTGGCTACAGGAGTCTTGAGCTCCAGGTCTTAGGGGCTTTCTTTGAGATCTACGGGGGAAAGGTGTATGACCTCCTGAACTGGAAGAACCGGCTCCAAGTGCTGGAGGACAGCCAGCAGCAGGTCCAGGTAGTGGGCCTGCAAGAACAGGAGGTCACCTGTGTGGAGGATGTGATGATGCTGATTGAGATGGGGAACAGGTGCAGGACATCAGGCCAGACCTCAGCCAATGCCCACTCCTCCCGGAGCCATGCTGTCTTTCAGATCATCCTCAGGAGGAGAGGCCAGCTGCACGGTAAGTTCTCCCTGATCGATTTGGCCGGTAATGAGAGAGGAGCAGACACCTCCAGTGCAGACAGGCAAACCAGGCTGGAAGGGGCTGAGATTAACAAGAGCCTCCTGGCGCTCAAGGAGTGCATCCGGGCCTTAGGGCGAAACAAGGCTCATACACCCTTCAGGGCCAGCAAACTCACCCAGGTGCTAAGGGACTCTTTTATCGGGGAGAACTCCTGTACCTGCATGATTGCCACCATCTCCCCAGGGATGAGATCCTGTGAGCACACTCTCAACACCCTCAGGTATGCCAACAGAGTGAAAGAACTAACTGTGGATCCTAATTCTTTCAGACCATTCCACCCTGTTGTGCCCCAGGCTGCGGTGTACCAGTTGGATGACTTGGAGAAACCATGGGTTATACAGAGTTTGCCTGAGACATATGAGTTCAAAGTGTTTTGTGTGCAGAAAGAAGAGGAGGTCTCTTCCCAGCTGTTTACTGTCAATGCCAGAGGGAAAGCCCAGAAAAAAAGGAAAGAGGTGGATGAGAAAGTACTGGCTGGGGAACATCAGGAGTGTGGTCGGTGGCTGAAAGCATTCTTGGAAATGGCTGAAGAAATAGACTACAATGTGGATTTTTATGCTGCGCAGTTTGAAGCAGTCCTGGGGCAGAAGATTGGCATACTGACAGAGATCCAAGATAAGGTGAAAACTTTCCGTTCTGTCCTACACAAGGAAGATCATGGGGGCAGCTAGATAAGCATCAAGAGATCACTCGCTCTGTAAGCCAAGACAAAGGAATCAATTCCACTTTACCTATCGTAACGTGGCCATTTTTCTGACACTGTATAACCATCTGACAATTTGAAAACTTAAAAGAATACTTCAAATATGCCAGTGTGGGTGTTCTGTTTGTTTCCTCCTAGAATGGCATTCCAGACTAGCATGGACATGCTCCTAGATAGTCCCTGTTGCAGTAGACAGGCTGAGAGGAAAAAGTGGGGAAATCACATACAATGGAGTACAGGTTCACATGTGCAGGGTCCTCCCCTCTGTCTAAAAAGTACATGTTTGTACTGTTTTAGATATTGCCTGTTCCCAGCCCTCTGCCAGGCTATACCAACTTCTGAGCAAAATCCCCAGGAGCCTGGCATTTTGAATGATTTTTAAAAGGTGTTGGAGTGCAAAGCACTGTAGTTTCTGAGAATGACACTGCTGGGGAATGAGGCTGATTTTGTGCATAGCATAAATTTTATAGTAATCTGCTCTATTTTTCACTCTGTCTCTCGGCTACGTTCTCGGGAGTTACTTTAAAAAAACAAACAAACCCAAACCTCCTTCACAGGAGTCAGGCTAAAGCTAAAGAACAAGACAAGTTACTGACCTAGAGGGAGAAGTTCAGGATCACAAAGAGGATGTGTCTTCCAGGTTTGGAGAGAGAGTCTGTAGCCTTCTATCAAAGGCCTGTGGATGCAGACATGTGCCAGACCAAAGGGTCAAAAAAGGCTGCCTTTGCCTAAGCTCTCTCTGATAAGTGCACGTGGCTATGTAAAAGACACAAACCGAAAGCCAGTCTCAGACTGTTACATCAACCCCTGACCTTGAGCAGCAGGAAGTACGCTGGTAAAACTGATCTCTGTAGCGCCACTGTGATGGTAAGGTGCCTGCCATATGTTATTCACAAATTCATTGGGGTAAATTCCTGAAAGATATAAAGCAACACATATGTGAGAGAGATTAAAATGTGTAAGCATACAGCCATCAAGTAATGACAGGTTCCCTCTTTATTACATTTGCTCTCTGCTTGGCTTTTGATGTCCTCAGTCAATTTCTCCATGTTGTCAGAGATTCCCAAACAGGTATGGTCACACCATTCACAAATGGGGTTTATTCTGCTCCTGCCAAACCACATTCCCCCCTGCTCTCCAGATCATAAGCGGGGAGCCCACTGCTGGAGGGTTGCAGCTCTCCATGGAGGGGAGCCATTCCCAGCCTGCCCTGCTCAGCATAGACCCAGGAGTCACTGATCGACTGACCCAGCTCCAGGCCAGTAGCACAGGGCTTGGACATCGAGTGGCTCCATACTGCAGCAGAGCTCACTGTTTTTGTTATAATTGCACTACACCATGGGGTTCTGAGATTTGCCGCATTTTACAATTAGGAATTAATTTGCCCATTAAAGACTGACATTTCACCCTAGCTAGTTATAGCTCCAATTGTTACACCAGAGGTACGCACCCAAGCTATCACTTGTGACCCCCAAAAGGTCCCATACCATCAAAAAGACAGGACAGTTCACCACCACTAAAGTCAATGAGAGTTTTGCTGTTGATTTGAATGGTGGAGTTTGCCCAATATTATTTATTTATTTATTTATTTTTATTCATATTTCTATGGCACCCTTCCTGCAAAGAAAGGTGGCTTAGAATTATAAAAACAAAGTAAAACATTAAAATGAACAAAAAAACCATACTACCCCACCCAGTCCACCCCTCCCTACCCAGCCCCAGCCCATCTTCTCCCTTAAACTCCAAATTCAATCCCCGCTGCCAAAACCCCGACAGAACAAGATGTTCTTACATTGCCTCTGGAAGGCCGCCAGGCTTGAACACAGGGAGACCGCTAGGGGGAGGGAGTTCTATAGCAAAGGTACAATGGCCAAGAACACCCTCCTTATATTTGAGACCTGGCGAAAAAGCGGTCTCCAGGAAGGCACCCTGAGCTGATTGCAGAGGCTACGACGGGACTCAGGGAGCCAGGCGATCCCTCAGATAGATGGAGCCTAGGCTGTTTAGGGCTTTAAAGGTCATCACCAGCACCTTGAATTGGGCCTGGAAGACTATCGGCAGGCAGTGCAGTGAACAGAGCGTCAGTGTTATGTGCTTCTGGTGATTCATTGCCGTAAGAAGGTGAGCTGCCACATTCTGCACCAGCTGCAGCTTCCGAACCTGGGCAGCCCCATATAGAGTGAAATGCAGTAGTCTAGCCTCGAGGTGATGAAAGCATGGATGACATTGGCCAGATCTAAGTCTGAAAGAAAAGGCCGCAGCCTCCTCACCAGATGGAGTTGGTGAAAGGTGCCCCTGGCCATCGCCGTGACCTGTCAATCCAGGCATAGCAAAGGATCCAGAAGCACTCTGAGGCTGTGAACCCTGATCAATCAGAGGGGCCAGACCCCATCAATAAGAGCAGTCTCAATGCCCTCCAGGGCACAAGACCAGTCAGCCATCATCACCTCAGTTTGTCAGGATTCAGCTTCAATTGACTCACCCTTATCCAATCTCCCACTGCAGCCAGGCAACAGGTAAGCACCAAGACTGCCAGACCTAGGTCGGATGAAAAGGAGAGTTAGAACTAGGTGTCATCCACTTACTGATGGCACCACACCCCAAACCTCTGAATGAAGGTACCTTGCCCAGGCATACTTTGCATGTCTTTGTTACTTTCTGGGCTCATGGAATCATATTTAAATCTCAGAATAGAGTCACAGACAAAAGTTTGGCAACCGCAGAGTTGAACAGCCTGTAATGTATATTTAGGAACACAAATCAAATATTTTTTTTACCTTTGCAGATGCTAGGATTTTGTCTTGCACTTGAGTTGATGTATGGTTCTTAAAACCAATTTTTAACAGAAAAAAGAAAATTGACAATACTGTCAAACCTTGTTAATGATTTTCCATATGACATGTTTTTCATGTTACAAAGTGGGGTGTTTGAAGTTCCAGTCTTAGCAGGCAATATTATTTTTTTTCCCCCAAGCTGCTCTGAAAAGACTGTTAGTTACATTCAAATTTCCAATTCTCCCACCCTCCACTTAGAAAATCTTTCTTTAGCTGCATCTAAAAGTATGGTTTCTGAGATGTTTTATCCTCTTCCCTTTATTCCCTTGCAGATCAGCTGTCATCTAGTAACAAACTTTGAAAACATTACATTTTGAAACAGTTTGCCTCTCATTCTACCTCTTTTGCTGCCTTTAATGTTGGCAGGAATGTGTGTGTGGAAACAAAGTTGTTGTGTTTGTTTTTTGTTGTTGTTGTTGTGTTGGATGCTGCCTGAGGATGTTCCTTGAAAGATGTCCTTGCAGTTTATGCTTCGCATTGGGAGCCATTCTTGTGTTTGTGACCTAATAATTTCCTCAGCAACTAGTTGTGGTGTAGCATATAAGATTGTGATTTCAAGAGGAGAAAGAGAAAAACAAGTGTAGAAAAACAAGGTGAAGCCTCAGATGCAAGGATCACAATTTCATGAGAAAATCACTAGTAATAAACAAACAAACAGGGAATGGATAAAAAACAAAAACCTGTGCATTGCATTCCCTATCTAGACATATCTAAGTCACAAATTTGCCTAAATGCCAGTCTTAGGTTGATCTACAAACTACAGAGAAGCTTCCAGAAGGCTTTAAAACTTGAGACTATGGGTGTAAAAAGGAAGGGAGGCAGAGAGGATGTCCCAAAATGTTAGGTTGCAAGGCAAAGCACCCACAACAGCGGTAATAAAACAAGAGTGCAGACCTACTGCCCAGCCCTTTGGGTAGCCAAAGTTGTGTTTTTGAGATGAGCTGTCCATCCGACTCTCCTCACATTTGATAATTGTTATTCCATTGGTTGAGGTCCTTTAAGGTCCTGGCAGATTAAGCACAGAACCTACTCCCCTCTGAACCTGAGTTCTGGCTACAGGAACCTAAGGACCCAACATAATTTGTATCCATCCTGGCACAGGGATTGCCCATCCTTGGGAAAAATTACAGTGGAAAATAATTTGCCTCTTGGAATTTGCAAATTTAATTCAAATGTCGGTGTTCCATGGTGAATAGCCAAATTCAAATTTGGCACCTTCTTGAATTTCACAGTATATTATTTTGCCTGTTCATTGTATGGAAACAGTCTGACACAGAGGCTGCCCAACCCCAGAGCTGTTCTGAGGGTGCACCTCCATGTCCGCCCAGAAACAGAGATAAAATAGTTCAGATGAGATATTTCCAGAAGTGGAGACAAAATAATTCAGACGAGATCTTTTATTGGGCTAACTGCTATTGGTGAGAGTATGCAGACTCTCGGGATACAGCAAGACAAATAGCTGGTCTAATAAAAGATCTCATCTGAACTATTTTGTCTCCATCTCTTACATTTGGAACCAACACAACCACCCTCTCTCTGAAGATACTGCCTCACCTCTAGCAATTCCCCATGGCAATTACTTACCAACCCTTCTGCTGACTGCTTCTCTAGTCAACTCACCTCCTCGTATCTCAGATGTCTGCTTCCATAGAAAGTGGGCAGAGAAGTCAACTTTTAAAAGGATGGTAGTTTAATGGAAAATAAAGTCTCAGAAGTTAGCTGCCTTTCAAGCCTTCCCATAGTACCCCCAGTCACACTTCCCCTTCAGTCATCCTAAATACTTTTAAGACTGTTGTCAATAACAAACATGGCTCCCACATATCATACTTCAAAGATAAGCCTGTTTCCTGGACTTTCTGTTGGCCGTACTTTAGTGTCACAAAGGGTGTTTTTAAATGAGACATAGCGGGGGGAGGTCTGTGGTCAGTGCATGGGGCAGGTGTGTGGACACCATGCATGGGGGAGCACTTCAAACAAGCAGCCCCATGCACAGCCGCCCTGTCCACTCAATGCCCACCCCGTTCACACTCAGATTACTCTGGATTTTCCAATGCGTGGGTCATGGGAACGCGTTTCCCCCCCATGCACTGTATTCAAAGAAGACATCCCCCATGTGGACAGTAAGTATCCATGCATGGGGGTGTCTCACAGAAACAAAAAACTACCCAAAATTGTCACTTGTTCTGAAGATCTTTGTCATCCGACTATGGCTTCTCAGATCTGTGTTCCAAAGGACAGGTGGCATAATCAATAAAGCTAAAAAGCCCAAGATATTTTTGTTGGCATAACAGTGACATCTATTGTTCAATATTACCTAAAGTAAACCTTGCACAATTCACAGCAGCAGCCAGCTGATACGGAGCTGGATTTAATATGATGCAAGTATTCACAGTCAAATTATGCATTCAAAGGATTGTGTAACAATGCATATGATAATACTGTTGTGCTACCATTTCAAAATAATATGGCTAATTCCTTTTATCACAGCACGATTTGTAAGATCACTGTGGAGAGATGCACAAAGACAGGCACCCTCTGCCAATGAGTAACTTGCCTAAATATGTTTTCTGTAAATCATGCACGTTGCTGGAGATGCTACTGGGATGTAAAGGACGGATGAGACTGTCTTCTATCTCTTGAGATATCCAAGCCACTTACATGTCCCTGTTATTGTAGTGTCAGAGCACCTCACAGTTTGTAATGGATTTATCCGCACAACACTCCCGAAAGGCAGGGAGTGCTATATTTTCATTTAACAGATGGGAAACAGAGGCATAGAGATTGCGTGACTTAGCCACAGCGACACAGGAAAGTCTGCGGCAAAGACAGAACAGAACCCAGGTCTCCTAAATGTAAGACAAATGCTCTAACTCCTCAATCGTATTCCAGATCAGGGAGAGATTTGACACTGATAAAAAAAACAAGGCTCGGTATCTTGTGTGAGTCAACTTTGCCACGTTGTTTATGAAACTGAGACAATTGAGACTATTTTTCCTGTCATAAACTAGATCTTTTTATTGTTTAGAGGACTGCAATGTACTACCTAAGCCCCTACTGGATGAGGCCCTGAAGGGACAGGCCATCATAAATTGTGGCAGAGTGCGGATTTAAGAAAAGGCTGCAGTCCAGCCAGGTGGGATTGGAGAGGAATATTTTGGCCAGGTAAGGGCAATAGTGAGTATAAGTGACTGAGCCAGAGCACAGTATAGAGGACTCCACAGAAAGACAGGGCTCAGAGCTTTTAAGTTTGCCTTGGGGGGTTTGAGCTCACTTTAGAGTACCCAGGTTGGAGAGGACCAGAGGGGCTGGAAGTTTGTCCTGGGGCTCTGACTTGTATAGGACTTTCCCTGAAGCTGACTGGTCCTGGGGCCTTGGCCAAAGGGTGCCTGCTAACTTGTAATAGGAAAGTCTCCTCCTTCATCCTACCTTGCTTTGGATGAGGGTTAACAGTAACCCCCAAATGCAGGAGACTGATTTTTGGGATAAAAACAGTTCAGAACAATTTCCCTGTGACTGCAGGGGCTTGGGCCAGATTATCTAGTGCTCGGCACGTTGGGTAAGGAAACTCAGGGAGTGGCTGTCCTGACACCGGGGGCTGGAGCCCAGTGTGGGGCTCGTTGCATCAAGAAGAAAGAGTCCAGGAGCCTGAGGGGCGGTGGTGTGTGCAGCACAGCATGGAGGTCTGTGTGTCTGTAAATAACCTGTGGAAACTGGGCACTGGGAAGTGAAAATAAAAGAGCTTGATGAGTAACCCCTGTGTGTTGCTTGCCATTTGGGCCCTGATCCCATGAGGACTTGCAGTGAAGATGACCACTTCTGCTTGAGGGAGCATGACCACCATGGGTTTTTGCCCCAGGATAATTTGTCAACTACTCTGAGTCAAATCACCTTGCTTTGGATCAGGGGTAACCCCCAAATGCAGGAGACTGATTTGGGATGAAACCCGTTCAGATTCAGAACAATTGCCCTGTGATGGCAGGGGCTTGAGCCAGATTATCAAGTGCTTGGCACATTTGGTTAAGCCAGGATGCTGAAAGTGCCCAGTACCTTGTACCTCTCATTGGCCCACTTATGGAAGCACTTTCAGAAACCTGGCCATGGGTGTAGAAATATCAGCACCACCCCATCTCCAAGTGGGTGTACACTTGGAGATGGGTGTAGAGAGAAGTTTCCGCCTGTGTTTTGGCTTCCCATGATTACTGCAGCTACAGTTTTGCCACTACAATAGGTATAAGGGGTGTGTGTGTGTGTGTGTGTGTGTGTGTGAAGGAGGGGACACCTTCCTATTTTGTGGGGGTGAGGAGATGGAGCTTTGGAGTGTTGTTGTTTAAGAATAATAATTACAGTATTTATATACAGGGACTAGAGTTGAAAAAGGTAAAGGAAAAAAATGCTAGTCCCCCCATTCCCTCCCCCCCCCCGCCCCCCAAGCACCCATCTGAAGGCGGTGTGGGTGGGCATGTGCTCCTGTGACCCACGCACAGAGCATATGGGGGAACCTCAGAATGCTCCATGCGGGGGCAGAAGTGCACACCCATCACTGGTCTGTTTGATTTCCAACACACCTCTATCACTCACCTAACATATTGTGGGTGCTCTAAGCAGCGCACAAGGACCTGCCCCCCAGCCGTGCCCATTTTAAATGGCCTTTGTTTCGTTTTTTTGTTTATTTCATTTATTTTATTCTTTGTTTTTGCGAGGATTTTTTTTTGTTTTTGTTCCTGGCAAAAACAAACGGAATAAATTAAATAGAAAATGAAATGAACAAAAACAAACAACTTACCCGAAATTGTGAAAATTTGCTGTTTGACTGAGTAGTGTACTATAATTTTATATCAGGTGCCTGGCTGGTGAGGCCTGCACATGTGCTAAGGGTCTAAGTGATTGAATATTTGGGGTTAGGAAGGAATTTTCCCTCTGAGTAGATTGGCAATTGACTCTGTGTGAAAACAGACATGCACCTTAACTTCACTTTAACACCACTTTAACATTTCTTATGCATGTTGCGTGTTTTATGCATGCTGCACCAATACAGCCCTGCAAGATGCATAAGAAATGTTAAAGTGGTATTAAAGCAGCATTATGTGCATGTCTGTTTTCACACTCTGGGTTTGGGGGGAGGGGGGTTGCCTTCTGCAGAGTGGATGTGGCTCACCTGTTTGGGACATCTGGATCTTTCTTTTTCTCAAATTGTTCTCCATAATTTCAGGCATTGGGTACTTCTGGTTGATCCCAATCTCTACTTGTAGCTATTCTTAGGATTTTTCTGTTCAGATCGTTCGGGTGTGGCAGTGCTGTAGGGAACTGGACAAGATGACCCCCGAGGTACCTTCCAGTTCTGTCATTCTGCTCATTACTCAATTTGTTTGTATGCATTAGATCATCCACATTTGAAAGATTTGCTCAGTTTTGAGGGCACTTGTTTCAGCTCTAGCAGGGCCCACGTTCACTGCATTTTCCTCATTAGTGAGAATGGGGAAAATGAGCTGAACATGGGTCCTTCTTTAAATAGCACCTGCAATGCACTTGTCACTGAATAATTATTAACTAGAGAGAGGTTCCTGCCCTGAGGGCTTACAATTTAGAATGGGCAAGAGATAAGAGGGGGAGACAGGGGAAAGGGAACATAGAGACAGGGATATATTCACAAAGCTGAAAAGTCGCCACTGAGGTGCTTAGCTTGGTTACAAGAACTCCATTGTTACTCCACTTAGTCTGGTCCCTTCCTTTAGGTGCCTAGCCAGAGCATGCACCACAGCATGCAGCCAGAACCTAGCACCTAATCCTGGAGTGTGCTAACAATCAGGCTTCCAATCCTTATCTCAGAGCATGGTTACAAGCTGACAACTCTTTGAAGTAATGAAAGAGACCCTTTTAATTCCTTTCTTGACAGATGGTAATGACAAAACTAGTCGACGTCTCTTTTTAGGCAAGCACTGTGTCTGTGAGAAGCAAACTCACACTTGTGGGGGCGGAGGGTAGATTCTCCTCTCTTCCCCCCCACCCCCCCATTCCGGAAGTCCTCCGGCACCACTGAAAACCGCGCACACTCACATCGATGGAGATCTGGACTTATGAAACCTCTATATTGGGGTTTCATAAGTCCAGATCTCCGTCCATACAAAAGTGCGCTGTTTTTAATTATGCTGAACTACTTCTGGAATCAGGGTGGGACGTTTACCCCTCCCCCCCCCCCCGCCGCAAGTTTTTTCTCCCGGACTCTGCAGTCCATGAGACAGAGCGCTTGTCTAAAAGTGTCCTTAAAGTGTCTTCCTTGGCAGTGAGCTTTTGAGGAAGGAATAGCTAAATCTCCATGCTCACTCAGAGATAGTTGCCGTATTAAGTTCTGGTAATCCTGCCAGAGAGATGCAATTCTGCTTTCTTCTCACAAAGCAAAGACTGGGATCCTCATTCAGTGTTTCCTTAGTGCTCCTTCAGCAATTCTGTCAGTGGGAGCTTGAAGGATGGGTAAGTCCTGAGAGCCATGTCTGGCCCCTCAAGGACAGCAAATCTCCACGCAGTAGAATTATAGTCCAAAATGTGGGTGACAACTCCTGCTCTTGGATCCCTTAAAGACCTGCCGCCAAAGTGGGGTGGCTTTGCTCTCATGTATCCAGCTTCCAGGGAACTGAAATGACTGGGGAGCAGAGTGATACAGCCCTCTCTTACATGTCAGCCCTGCCCCCACTTTTCCATGATCCTTGCGGCAGTGGCCATTATCACCACCACAGGGCCTGCAGCAGGCTCAAGTTCAGAAAGTGATTGTGTGCGCGCGCGCACGCGCACACACACACACACACTCCCCTTCTCCCCCCCAAACTAGAGGATGGCAGGGAGGATCTCCTCTTCTTTGTCCCCAGCTGTCACTTTGAGTGTGTGATGTGTTTTTTTTTTGGTAGAAGCAAAGCCTGATCACCCCCAGAGTTGCTCCGGGGATGCATCCCTGTTTCTGCCTGCTTCCAGCCCTGCTGGGTCCACAACAGATGGACCAGCAGTTTCTCCGAGCCACAGGCTGCTTGCACAGTGCCCCCTCGCACCATAGAGTTGCGGTCAATCACCCAATGCTGTAGGCTGGTGCCCGCCAGGGCAAGGGACAAGAAGGTGTGAAGCTGCATCATGGGTCTGCCCAACACAGATGAACACCAGCTGCACATTCAGCCATTGCCTTGGATTTGTCTGGCCCACTCTGTGTAGCATGCTCCAACATGCCACCAGCAGGACTGTCCCAGAGGAACTGCATCCTGCTCCACTTGCACATCTGCTGGGCACCATTTACACAGAACAGCCAACGTGGGGGTGAAGCGAGCTGGCGCGGGCAGAAATGGAGCTGTTGTCCATCTGCATACACCCATTGGCCCCAATCCAATGCCCCGCGGATCCCACACAGCAATGTAGATCCGTGCGGGTTCCGTGCGGCTGCGTGCACACACAGCTCTGCACGGGGATCTGCGAGGCATTGGATTAGGGCCATTGTGTCTCCATGAGATTGCTCTTCCACTGGCTTGTTCCCTCTGGGGAACAGGCTAAGGGAGGCCTCTGTGGCTCTGCTGTGACTCTGGGGGAGAATGTCATGGAACAGCTGACCTCCGTGTGCCAGCTCTCCATCTGTGAGCGTGACAATGCCCCCTGGACTCTCATTTCAGGAAACCTTTCTGCACCAGCATTTTGTAAAAGCAGCAAGCTGCCCAAATCCAATTGAAACTGAAAAAAACTCCCATTGCAATCTCTTTGGGCTGTTTTGCAAATCCCAGCCACATGTATTTATTTATTACCTCAAAATCCACATCGTTCTTACTGCCTTAAACTGCACAAACAGGCCATGAATGATAGTACAGTTTAGAAACCTACATTAGCAATAGGCAGGCGACCCCCAATCAGGAGGGAGAATGGTAATTTATTATCCATTAGGTATCCTGTCAGTCAAATAGAGCTGACAGAGCAATACACTTTGAAACAATCCTTGCAGCCATGCCTGGACTGCTAGTTGTCTATTAAAAGGTCAAGTTGAATGAGATGAATGTTTTTCTCTCATTCAGACTCTTTATCCTTCACTTTGCAGGCACATGCAGCTCCGGAGAGAGCGACTGGCAACCTTCTCCTGTGGCTGATGCTACATCTCAGCATTGAAGTAAAGGGACAAAGCTTTGATGTTTCTCCAAAACGTTTTCCATTTTGGACACCACTCAGTCACTATGGTGCTTCTTAGTGGGGCAGACAGGGTGAAAACACACCTTCAATACAAAAGGTGCAGTGCTGACCCTACTGAAGTCTCATGACTTCAGTGGGGTTCAGAAAGATGGCACCCTCCTTCAATGAGGAAGGAGCACACCAGCCATGTGAAATACTGATGTTCCCCTAAATTACCAGCACTTCCCAAAATGTTGCCAGAGGCCGAGACAGTGAAGAGGAAGGGGACTTCAGCTGTGCCTAACCCCCATTTTCTTTCAATGAGAGAATGGTGGCTCAATGCTGTTTGTGTTTGAAAATCCACTGAATGATAAACAAGGGCCCTTTTTACATGAGAGAGACCCATGCATGCCCACGCAGGACCATGGCATGGGTGGGTGCTGCCCATGTAACCACCACGGGATGTGGATGGGTGGGCATGCTTGCATGTGTGCTCCCACAACCCACCCATCTCCATCCATCTCCCATGCACAGAGCAGTTGGCCAAAACAGCGATTGCTCCATGCATAGAGGTGGGCGGAGAAGGGTGTGCTTCTGTGTACACATACACGCATGTGCTGCCCCCATACCGACATGCACACCCATCCCCCCCACAACCGCTGACTGTTTAAAAAGGGCCATGGTCATTGTTGATCAGTAGCAGGCTAAGACCTATGTTCTCTCCCACTTTCTAGATGCAATGGATTATGGCGTAGTGAAAAGAGTTAAAGGCTTTGGGGGGACTGACAAGTCATTCTACAATAGCATAGATAATACTTTCCAGAGAGACTAGTGAATTTGGATGCCAGGTTTTCATATAATCATAGAACTAATGGTTCATCTTTTGGACATCCAGATTGGGATAACAATTTTATGGGGATAACTGCTCAGTATTGTACTTTCTGCAAATCGAGGATCATTAAGATTCATCCAAATGGACACCTCAAAAATGGAGGCACTCAAAAATTATTTTTGAACATTTTGTCATGTACAGAATTCCTAAACTGAGATTCATGATCATTTTCAAATAATATGCTGTTTTAAAAACAGAGGTGTAAATGTCTATTTAAAAAAACGTTTCTCGCTTAGTTCCCAAACTGATTATATGTGCACAGTGCACACAACAATCAGCGTAGACCCTTAGATGGTAGAGAACCTATGTATTGTTCAAAGTGAAGTGCCTGTTGTACAGGATAGATTCACTGAACTCACCACATAGCCAACTATAATGTGACTATAAGTCACATTTTGGTCTCTTTTTGCTAAAAGCTCCACTTCAAAATCAGTTAAACTGATGGAGTCTCTAAAATATAATTTTTTAATTATTTTTTAAACCGCTCAGGATCAAATGCCCATGTGCTTACCATAATCAGAATTTTAAAATGAGCTTATTTTCCCATTTATGCATGAAATAATGCATAAATGGGAGGGTAGGGTGAGGGTTTTTTATCTCCCCCACCCGATTTTGAGTTGTTGTTTTATTATATATCTATTATATTAGCCCTGTTTTAATATTTTATTATTATTGTTATAAATTTTAAAATTGTTTTTATTGTATTTTATCTGTTGGAAGCTGCCCCAGGCTGCTTTGCAGGAGGGGTGGGGTATAAATTTATTAAATAAATAAATAAAATAAAGGTCAAGTTTTCAAAATTGTTGAGTGCTCACTAGCTGCTGTGCAGGGCTGAAATTAATAACCACTAGGGGTGAGCAGAACTTGCCTCATTCGTTTTTGTTTTAGTTTTTAGTTTGTGTTTGTTTTCAAAAATCCATTTGTTTTCAGATTTTCGTTTTAAAAAATCATTTTCATAAATTTTTTCATTTAAAAACTATTTTTAAAAATAAAAAAATAATAAAAATGATTGCACATGCAATTATTGCACAAATGACCATCAGACCATTCTATGCATACACACCCTATTTGAAAATGGTGGTGTCAGCATCACCACCATTTTGGAAATTGGCAGCCAGTCTGCACTTGCGGAGTGGCTATTTTGTGCATGCACAGACAGGCTGCCCTTTTCCAAAATGGTGAAGCTGCCACCAACATCTTAGAAAAGGACACATAATGGTCTGGTGGCCATTTTTGCACAGGAACAGTGTTTGTTTGTTTGTTTGTTTGTTTGTTTGTTTTTAAATGAAAACAAATGAAAGCAAACATCTTATTAATTCATTTTCAGGTCCATATTTACTAAAACAAAGGGGGCTCCATTTGTTTAAGTAACTAAAAAAACAAAAACAAACTTCACAGTTCCAAGCGGTATCTGCAAAGGTCAGGTGTCTGTTTAGTGTCCTGCAGATGAACCATTTAACCAACTTCACGCGGGACTGCATTTCACTATTTACTTTATTGCCATTTACCATACTACCATGTTGCCAGTTACCGTTTTGCTGTTTACCATTGGTCTCTTATTCGTTTCCTGTTTACTCCCTCCTCCTCCTCAGACCTGGTTTTAGACTGGTACAAGTAATGGTAATGTGGTAATACAATAATATAGTAAACTGGTTAACTTTTCCAGAATTATCTGGTAATTTGGTTTAGTGGTTAGCTGTCCCGCTAGAGTAATTGGTTTGTGGCCAAATAGCCATTGAACTAACTCAAATGGTGGGAATTAACTCTTGATAACTGTATTGCTATTCAGTTCAGCTCTACCACTGTGTCACCTGTGGACAGATTCTCAAAGAGCTCAGCATATTGATTCAATAGGACTGAGCCCTTTTGAAAATCCAGACCCCTATGGACAGATAATAGCATCAACAGGTATTTAACAGACTTATGAATTTCATACAACTTAATTGAATATTACTTCCTAGATCTAGTCCCACAGGTTTCTCATGCATGTCTTACCTAATATATTTACCTGCTGCTCATACCTCAGTGAACCATTTATCCAGCTGAGCTACTCAAAGCCATAAATCATCAAGAACAAATATACAAAAGCAATTCTGCTTTTGTACAGGGTTTTTTTTGTGTTGAAGTCTATAATTCAAAGTATGCAAGGTACCATCTCTAGGATGTGTATACAATGTATAGGTGATCAAATATATACTGTACCATAGTCACGAGTACCTTTTAAATTAGTGGGTATTCCAACTAGGGCCGTGTTCACATGGAAACCTCCTTGCCCCCCGCTGGGTGTGCGGGAGGGTGTTCCGCCAGTGGGGTTGTCCATGGAAATGGCCAGCGGTGTTTGGGGGGATGGGTGTTCACTCATTGTTCTTCTGTGCGAACACTGCGGGCGATGGGTGGGGATGCATGCGCACTCCCATGCAACACCCACCTCCACTCATCACCCATCTATCTCCACCCATGGGGCTTTCCAAAAAATCGGAGGCCACATGGGTGGAGATGGGTGTGTGCCCATGTAAAGGGGGACACACCTACCTCCACCCACTGTGCCAGAACACTCATCTCCCCACCCACCCCCGTCCATGTAAAAATAGCCTAGGTTACTGAACCTTTTCCGAGTTCATTTTTTCTTCCTAACAACCAGACTGGGAGAGACATGAGCTAGTACAGTGAGTTATAACTGAGAACACAATGTAAGTTATGGGATATAAGATTAATAGACTTACCCACTTTTAAAAACTAATATTTGTTCCCTAAATCTTTGAAGAAACATTATTTTAGCTTGAAGTGTTAGGTAGCAAATAGTAATTCTTGTTGTGGGTGCACACTTCATTTATCTGCTGCCGTTAGATACCAAAAGCCTCCTGTGATTGTAACACAGCCCAATAGTCAATGGCTATAAAAGTGATAAGATTTGCTGTTGGATGCCAGACACTATGGGAAGGAGGCGTGTCTGGTAAACAGTGGAGTACTATACCTGATGTAGGCAAAGTTCCCAAAGCCAAGAGCCAATACACATTTAGGGTGTCTTTAGACATAACATCAACAGGTGTCTGAATGTGTTTTTTGACCTTGATATGAGCACTATTTTGGCCCTGTGTTCATCATGTAACGCTGTTTAGAGACCCAACCCAGCATGGGGCAAAGCGGTGTTTTGCTCGCCACCCAATCTCAACATGAAAGCACTGCCACCTCGTTCCTGTGTTGTACCTGCTAACACGCCACACAACATTGGCCATGTGTTCAGCCAGAACACGCAAATTGTCCTTCTGATGCAATGGTGTTCACATAACGTGTTCAGCAGGTGGCCAAATTGGTGTTGGGATCGTTAGGATGCTTACACACAACGGCCAAACGTGCTTAGGGGGTTTGACACCTGCTCTTTGCTATGTTAAAGATGCCCATACACAGACCTCTCCTGCTTTGTGATTGGCTGGTGGAGCCAGCACTCTGCAATCCTGACTGCTGAGATTCTGAGGAGCAGCAGCTGCAATTCAGTGAAGGAAGACACAGGACCCTTAAGGCAGCACAGGGTCCAGGACTGTCCCTGACTAAGAACTGCGTTTGACCTGTCCCTGCAGCTCACAAACCACAGTTTGCCTAACCCTGCACCTAGTAATAGAGAACTAGGTTCTCCATAGCATCCAGTATTCACTGGGTTGGGGTAACAGATGGGCACAAAGAAATTGCTTAAATTTGCTATGATTCCTAGGGTAGTGTTCCATGACCTCCTAGTGTAGAGAAAGTAGGTCTTGCCGTGTATAGGCAATAGAGACAAAGAAACTTTATTATTTATTTTTTATTATTATTTATATAGTGCCAGCAATGTGCCTGGCACTGTACAGTCAGTAGCTACAGACAGGTCTCTACCCCAAAGGGCTTACAATCTAAAAGACAAGGAAGGGGGAGATGAGGGAGAGGTGAACATCAGGAGAGACAAGGTATGTTTATGAGTTTGAGAACATGCAGGTGCATGTGCTTAACTAAATTGCAGGGAAGAAATTCTGAGTGAGGGAGGAAGAGGAGTAGGGTGCACTTTCCCTATGATTGCTAGCCATTCAAAGCCAGCGGAGCATATGATAAATAACAAGGTACAATTGTTCTCTCCTGTAAGGAATTTAAAATGCAAGAGAAGATACTCTTGTGAATGCAGTCATAACCCCCTTGTGTGTATAAATGAGCACAACAGAATGAGTTCCGCCCAGGTATGAAGGGTCAGACGCAAAGTATCAGGATTCCAGCAACAGCATGTAAATGAGCTGGAGTTAAGAGTATGAGCCCAGCCCAGTGTAGGGTAAAAGTGTAGTGCAGTATCCATCAGTGGAATCCTCATGATCACGGGGCAGGTGAGGTACACAGTCCAATGGCCAGACAAATGTTGAGTTCATGCCAGAATATTAGCAATGCCTCATGGTGAAGCCTATCGAGCAGGGCCATGGTCTCGGGGGCCCTGATGAGGGGGGGAAGCAGGGACAGGATTAAGGAGCAGGCAAGGGATACGGAGAAGATGGAGGTAGGCTTGGGTGCAGGAAGCTGGAGGCAAGGTGAGAACATAGACAAGCCAAATTCCTCTGGTTCCTCAGGGCAAAGGCCTTGGTCAGACCTAGAAAGTTAATTAGGAACCAATCAGGGTGTGGGCCATCAGCAGCCAATCAGGAGCCTAATAAGATGGAGCCTGTCAGAGTTGGGATTTGCAAGATGTAGTTTTCCTGCTTTGCTAGAGGAGCTTATGGTGGTGTGGGTGGCATTCCTACCCAAGGATCTGGGTCTGAGATCTGTGTTTCCCCTGACATAAGGTCAGCAAACAGCATATGCTTATTTACTGATAGGAGACACGGGCAGTGCTCCCTTTGCAGTAGAGGTGCTGCTGGCCCAGGAATCGGTCACAGATGCACACATAAGCTCGGTTTAAATTCACTGATTTCTTGGGAGTTTTTAAGTTTTGATTTTTATTTTAAATAATAACTTTGAAAGGGGCCTATCTTGCAAACCTCATAAGGAGTTCTTTTTAATCCTTGTGACAGCCCAGCCTGACTATATGTCCTTACAGGACTGGCACCACTCACAGTGTTTTTTTAATTATTTTTTTTGTGGCTGCCACCTCAACCTCCCAATCCTTAGATGTTTCTTTGTTGTCTCGAGGAGGATGTTCTTTGTCACACTCGCTTGCTGCTTCCTTCAGGGATGTCCCACTTACCAGTGCCTCCCCCCGCCATGGACCTCTGCTCATGGAGTGCTTCTTGCACAGTTCGATGTCCCTGTTCTGGAGGGATGGACCTGTCTGTAATCTCCACATGTTTACTCCTTGGCCATCTCTCACCTGGCCCAAGGGGTACTGTTTCTTCCCCTAGCAAGCTGGGGCATCACCCACTCAAGTACCCCAGTCTTCAAGCTGTCGCACTCAGCCCCAAGCCTGCTAGGTTCCTCTCTTCTTAGTAAGGATGGATGACACGGATTCAGATTAATCAATAATTGCTTGTAATGGGCAGTTATGGATTAACCTGTACTGAACCATAAAAGGGCCACTGGACCATTCCGCGCATGCATGGCCTTTTCCAAAATAGCAGCAGCATTCGCTACCATTTTGGAAAAGAGTGGCCATATGCACAGTGGCTATTTTGTGCATACTCAGACTGGCTGCCCTTTTTCGAAATGGCAGTGATGCTGCTGATGTCATTTTGGAAAAGACCACGTATGCACAGAATGGTCTGGTGGCCATTTTGTGTGTGTGTAGTATTTTGTTTCATTTTTAAAAAATTTATTTTTTTAATTAATTTAAATATGGATCCGTAATCTCAATCTGTAATTAAATCCAGTATTAAAGATCCTAATCTGGATCCATAATTCCCTCTGGACACCCAGCCCTATTTCTTAGAGCCCTAGCCTCTGGACTGGCTTCAGCGTTCGCTACTTTCTTAAGGGTCCCTAGCCTCCCCGGGCAATGTTACATGGTCCTCTTGCCTCAGGAGGGTTCTCCCTCTTGTCCTGTCCCTAAAATCAAGGAGTTGCCCTGTCCTTGACTTGGGATACCCAGCCAGTTTACTTGTCTTGGGTTTTCTCCAGCCCTGCACTCCCCTCTGCCTCTCCCTAGGCAGGGCCAGGGTCCCCATATCTGGCCCTCTAGGCGTTCCTGCCTTTCCCTAGGTGGGGTCAGGATCTAGTCTGGTTGCTGGGTCAGTCACCCCCTCCTTAAGCCTGTCTCTCACCCAGGCCTAGGGGTTACCCTGCCCTGAGCTAGGGGCACCCGGGCAGCTGTGCTCTATTCATTAGCCCCCAGGGTGTGGAGTGAGGTTGCCAGTTCCATCACCTCCCTGCCACCCTCTTTCCAAGAGTTCTGGCTTAGTCCCCCCTCTTCTCTTGCACTAGGACTGCCAGCTCATCTGCCTCCCTCTGCGTCCCTGTGCTTTTGCTGAGGCCCTTATGGAGTGACTGCTTCATCCACCCTCTTGCCATTATGCCTCAGTCTAAGGCCCTGCCCTTAGATAGGTCCCTCCTGAACTCCTTGCCCCTTCTTTGGGGGGGGGGGGGGGGGAATCAGGGCTGCTGCAATCCTCCCCAGAAGAGTGGCTCCAGGATCTACTTCCTTGCTGTCTCGATGCTCTAACTGATCTAGGTTCCTTTCTTTAACGCCCCAGCCAGGGTCATGTGACCTGCACACTTCCGGTCACCTGCTCTCTAGGTTTTACTGAGTCCCAGATTAACTCTTTCACTGCTGGGTGAGACTCAGTAGCAGAGTGCTAACTCACCATGGGCCTGCTCCTGAAAGCACTTGTTCACCACACTCTGCTACAATCCTGGTTTGAATATTCAAGAAGCATCCATTATCCTGGCTGGTTAATGGCTCAGCACCACCCATTTTATTATCTGTGGTCAGATGTCTTCGACTCTAGTTATCATCTTACAATTGCCTGCATTTATTTTGTTATTTCTCAGCAGCCTGACCCATTTATAGATTAAAACTCATGAATGAGGTTAATGTATAATTAATGAGCCAGGGTGCTTTGCGACGACAGCTCAGGATAATGATGGATGAGCTGAATGTGGGATCTGACTAGCTGTCCAAGGTCAAGCTGCACATGGGACCATGCCTGTTGCCTGACACAGCTTTAATTCTTTCTGATTTCCTATTTTAAACAGGTTTGTTATTCCAAAGTAACTACTGAACCACAGAAGGGTAATCACTGACCCCAAATCCTTGAGCATCCCTATGTGGCCCATTGGTTAGTTATATGGTCAATGGGATATTTGCTGTGAGAGGACCTGTTCTAAAACCCATTGGAGTGATTGTAGAAACTCCCATTGACTCCAGTGGGCTTGGATATCTGTTTACACAGTAAAACATTTTGCCTGATAGGTTTAAGGGAGAAGCTACTGTTGAGAACACTGTTTACTTTAACTTAAGAATTTACAGCAATTGACAAACTTCAGTCCAAATTTTCCCCTGATTTAGACCCACTGTGTATTCCAACTGACTTCAACAAGACATAAATCAGCCCAGAATTTGGCGTGGTAACAGAAATAATGTACCCCTGGCATGAACAGTTGCATTCATTTAAAACTATGACTGACTGTGTATTTTATAGCAATATGGCCTATGTTATGAACCTTCCCCTCTTAAAGTGTCTGCTCCTCCATCAATCAATTGCACTGAGAAAAAAACTCAAAACTCTAATCACACTCCTTCCAGGAGTGAAACAAATATTTGAATCAAATTGAATATTTGCCAAATTTCCTGAATTGATAGGATGTGAAAATAACTGACTTTTACCTCCATTTGTGAACTTCAGGAAACTAAGGGCATGATCCATGAAACTAAACCTCTGGTTTTCAGTGGGATTACTCCAGAGGAAGTGGTTTGTGGCTCATGGCCCAAGTATTCAGGACTTGTGTATTTTGCAACTTTTTAATTCCAGATTCTGCAACCAGAAAACCCAAGTTCTTCAAACACAATCAGTTATGTAAATTAACTAAATTCTGAAAATTATGCAACTTTTGAACGCAAATGAATTTCCTGACATGCCATTCCTCCAGTTTTAAACATTTCATATCTTTAAAATGCTTTCTGAGGTATCATACCCACAGACCCTATCAGCAGTGGCCTTCTTCTGTACCATGGGGAGGATGCAGGCTGCATCTTCAGCATCACTGGCAAGGTGTGTGGGTATGTGTGTGTGCAGGCCCATAATGTACAATGTTCCAGTCGCTAACAATGCCAGAACTCCATTGGCTAACTCACAGCTCTCCCCACTCAGGCTGGAATTCTACGCTAGCAGTGGCAATTTCTGTGACAATTTGGCCAAATGTGAAATTCTACAAAAATGACTGTGAACATGCAAATGCAGAATTCACAAGGCTCTGATTATATTTATGTCTCAAAGTGGGGTTGCAAAGGAAAAGATCTGGAACCACTGGTCCAGTCCCTTCCCCTCACTGTGGTGTGTTTAATTATGCCTAAACCATTCCTGACAACTGTTTAACTAACCTACATTTAAAAACCTGTTCATGTTCATTGCTCTCCTTGAAACTCTCCAATTCACCTACCACTTTCTTAGAGTGTGATGCCCCCAAAAGAACATAGTCACAGCCTAATCAGTGTGAAGTAGAGTTGGGCTTCTATGTTGCATGTTTTCCATGTGATACTTCTGTTACTATAACCCAAAATGGCATTTCATTTTTAATATTATTTTTTTGCAGTAGCAACCCACTAATGCCTCCTATTCAGCTTCTTATCTACTATAAATTCCATATTCTTTTTTGCACCACTCCCACCTAGACAGTTCTCCTCCATTTTGTATCTGTGCAGGTCTGGGTACTGTATGATCATTTAGTATGAATGTGTTATCGTTCCTATTATGATAATCACAAAATGTATATAATAGTAATAGGCATGGGCCCATGTTCACTGCATTTCACCATTGCTGACAATGGGGAAAACACAGTGAACACGCGTCTCTTGTAATAGGTATAGGCCTCAGCGAGTGTAAACAGATGGACAGAAGCTCCATTTCTGCCCATGCCAGCCCACCTCACCCCTAGGTTGACCTGTCCATTTGAAGAGTGACCACTAAATGTGCAAATCAGAGCAGGAGGTGACTGCTCCAGGGAAGCCTCTCGAGCAGCACTCCAGAATATCCCAAACACACCTCACCAAGGGAGCTGGCCAGACCTGCAGCAACAGGCAAACACAGAACCCCATGCCATCTAAACGAGACCGCAATCGCTGGCCAAACACGGTCCTGCCCAGATAATACATGCCGGTGGACCAAATGGTCTGAATGACTACTGCTGCCACATCCTATTGCCATGGTTACCAGAAAAAGCTGTGGGGTTGGATCACATGTCTGTGTGTTCCCAAGCTGGGGCTTTCCCAGGGCAGGGGGAAGGCATGTTTGCTGCCTGTGCACTCAGTTCACCCGCATGCCGGACTTTCTGTCTAAAGGCAGGCAAAAACTCATGGGTGCATGCAGCTCTGATTTGGGTCACCCACACACCTGCACTGGGGGTGAAAACAGACATGACACTAACCACCCTTTAACCACCCTTGGTGGTTATTTATTAGGGGTGGGAGTACCGGTTCTCCCGGTATCCGATATTGCCGGTTTTATACAATACCGGATCTAATCTAGTAATACCCATGTACCGGATCTTTTTAATGGTGCCAGGTTACCAGATTTTAAAAATTGCTGAAGGTGACAGTTGGCACCTTTTTGTTATGCAAGAGTTTGTTTGTCCCTCCCTGTCCCCTCCCTGAGATGCAAATGGTTACATTTTGCGCCTTTTTTTAACATGCCTTGGATTGGTTGACTTTTTTGAATTAAAAAAAGGCATCCAATCCTGAAGGTTTCCTTAGGGGTATAGGCACTTGACTGGCTGCTGGTGCTTGCCAATAATCTTGGATTTTGTCTTTCTTTCTGGGGGACCTTCTGGAGCTTATGCTTGGCCAGCCATTTTACAGCAGGCTTGGAGACTGAAAGGATCCACAGACTGCTGGAGGCATGCGTGCATGCGACTGTTGGTAAGTTTGGGGTTCCCTCTTTTTGGGTTAGTACAGGATCCCCTTGGTGCCCTTAGCAAGGGGGATGGGGAAGGTAGTACCTGGGCACTGGGTACCCCTAAACTTAGGGATTGCATGTGTGTGTGTGGGGGGGTGATTTTAGCCTGCAGGACATGTGCTGTGTGGGGGCTGGGCAGCATGGTGTGCAAACTGGGCATGCCATGATGAGAGTTTCCACTGGCACAGGGAGTGGGGAATGGTGGCATTGCCACCATGGTGTGTGTTTGTCTCTAGCCCTGTCTTTTTTGGGGGTGTGGGGGTGCCCACTACCCTGCTTGTGGTGGGGCAGCACTATGGCTGTCTTGTCTGTGGCTTTTTGGAGCTCAGCCAGTGGGGGATGGGATGTGGGAAAACTGGCTGCCTGGCTGTGCCCGCTTGTTTTGGGGTGAGGGGGGTGCCTACTGCGGTGCCCACTGGCCTATGTGTTCTGTTTTTGGAGCTGAGCCAGTGGGGGATGGGATGTGGGAAAGCGGGCTGTCTGGCTGTGCCCACTTGTTTTGGGGTGCGGGGGGTGCCCACTGCGGTGCCCACTGGCCTTTGTGTTCTATGGTGGGTGGCATGCTTTTTGGAAGCTGTGCCAGTGTGGGTTGGGGAGAAAGGTGGCTTGCTGTGTGCTTGCTGGTGTTAACTTGGCTTGTGTGTTCTGTTCAGATTTGGGGGTGGGGGGGTTCCCCGGTTGCCAGACCAATGGTGGGGCCTGGGGGCAGCAGTATGGCTGCCTTTTCTGAGGCTTTTTGGAGCTGAGCCAGTGGGGGATGGGATGTGGGAAAGCGGGCTGCCTGGCTGTGCCTGTTTTGGGGTGTGGCGGTGCCCACTGGCCTGTGTGTTCTGTGGTGGGTGGCATGCTTTTTGGAAGCTGTGCCAGTGTGGGTTTGGGGAGAAAGGTGGCTTGCTGTGTGCTTGCTTGTGTTGTTCAATTGTGTTAACTTCTTTTGGGGTGCAGGGGGTGCCCACTGCAGTGCCCACTGGCCTGTGTGTTCTGTGGTGGGTGGCATGCTTTTTGGAAGCTTTGAGTTGGTGTCTGGGTGAGGGTTCTATCCTCTAAGACTGCAGTGCAGTGTAAAGGAAATTGTGTCTCCTCTACCATCAATCTTCTATTTGCTCAACTAAACACTGGATTTTTTGTCTGAGGCTTTTTGGAAGCTGAGCCAGTGGGGGATGGGGGAAAGCTGGCTGCCTGGCTGTGTCCGCTTGTCTTGTGTGTTCGCTCTGGCTTGGGGGTGGGGGGGTTCCCCAGTTCCAAGGCCAATGGTGGGTCCTGGAAACTGTGCACAACACAGTGCATTAAAATATTTTTTTTCTTTTTCATCCACCAGCCACTGGACTGTGTTGGACTGTGCAACGTTGGACGTCACGTGCAAGTAGCCAGCTGCAGGTAAGCAAGCGTCGAGCGCATCACTCACTCACTTACACCGCAGCACACCTAACCCTACCCGCTCTACCCCACCCCCTAGCTCTACCCCACCTCTACGTCACACCCTAGCTCTTCCCCACCTCTACCCTACCCCTACCCTACTCTTCTGTACACCCCCTACACCCTCGCTGTAGCCCACACCCTAGCCCTACACCACTCACTCTACCTCACACCCTTTCCCTACCCCACCTCTACCTCACACCCTAGCTCCACCCCACCTCTACCCTACCCTACTCTTCTGTACACCTCCTACACTCTTGCTGCAGCCCACACCCTAGCCCTACTCCACCCATTCTACCCACCCCCTTTCCCTACCCCACTCACTCTACCCCAGTCACTCTACCCCACACCCTAGCTCTACCCCACACCCTAACTCTACCCCACCTCTACCCCCTACAGTCCCCCCCCCCGTTAGTTAACCCCACACAAAAACACACACCTGTTTCCGGTGGTTCTTTCTTAGTGACACAACTTAAAGATGAGCAGCCATGGAACTAAGAAACCAACCATGAGTAGCAGTGCCAGAAGAGGCAAGAAGCCTCTTCCTCTTAGGCAGCTTACTCTGACTGGCACAGGGACACCGGAGGTAAGGCCACCTGTGGCCTCTTACTCCAGTACACCAGCTTCAAGTGCACCCAAGATTAAGGTCTCTGGATGTACCTTGAAGCCACCGCAGAGGCTGGGATGGGAAGAGGGTGCTTCCTCCTCCCGGTCGCTGCCTAGCAGTAAGAAGGGGGCTCCTTCTTCCTCTGCTAGAGCAGTGGACCGTCCGCTGGCTACCTCCTCTGCTGCTGCTCCTGCTCCTAGTGCACCGCTGTCCTCTGCGCATGCACTTACACTCATACAGTCACATGCTTCCCTGGCCACGTCTTCCACTGACACGCACTCTAGCGCACATGCTTCCCTGGCCACGTCTTCCACTGACACGCACTGTAGCACGCCTGCAACCCCGTCCTCTCCCCTTGCCGACACGCACCCTAGCACGCCCGCATCTCCTCTGGCCCCGCCCTCCACACCCACACATGCTGTGCCTGCTGCCACCTCCCCTTCTGCAAGTGTTGCACCAAGCACTGCCTTTGCAAGGTCTAGTTCCAGTCGTGCTGCTCCTGCCCTCCCAGGAACAACCATGAAGAAGATCACATTCTGGGTGTAGTCTCATTTCGACATCTGGGAGGAAGACTACGCAAAGGCAGTGTGTGCGCACTGCCATGCCAAGGTCAGTCGCGGTGGCTCCGATCTGATGAAATGGGGCACTTCTGGCCTTACAAGTCACTTGAAACGACACCACAGGCACCTCTGTGATCCCAAGGGATCCCATTTCAAGCAACCGTGTGGGGAGGTGGCAGTTGTAGAGGTTGTGGGTGATAGTTCCCTGGAGGAGGAGGAGCCCTCTTTCACACCCACTGCAACTGCTACCGCTGGGCCGTCTTGTGACAGTGCCGAAACCACCCCCTGGCCCCAGAAGAGGCAGAGGAAGAGCGCTAGCCGCTCATCCCAGCCCACTGCTTCCCTGTCATCGTCCTCCCAGCAGACTGTAACTATGCTCTGGGAAAGAAGGCAGCCGTATGCACCCAGACACCCCAGGGCTGTGGCCCTCACCAAGGCAATCGCAGAAGTGATTGCCCTGGATGAGAGGCCATTCAACCTTGTTGAGGGTGTTGGGTTCAAGCGGCTGTTGAATTTTCTAGAGCCCAGGTACAGTGTCCCTTGTTGCAAAACCTTCCATTCGAAGGTTATCCCATCTCTGTATGGGAGGGTGAAGTCCCAGCTCCTTGAGGAGTTCTCACGCGCGGAGGGGGCCGTGGTACATTTTACCATGGACCTGTGGACTAGCCAGAGTGTGGTCCACACATATATGTCATTGACCGCACACTGGTGGCAGATGTCACCAGTTGCTGTCACCAGCGCAGCGAGGAGCACCAGCAGCAGCACTGGAGGAGCGGTGACCCCTGGAAAGCAACGCTGGGCATTGCTTCATGCCCAGGTGTTTGACAGGGAGCACAGATCGGACAAAATCCTCAAGGTGATTAACTCCATGCTGGGTAGGTGGACCCACGCTGAGTATTCTAGCTTCGAGGTTGGTTACTTTGTAACTGATAATGCCCATAATATGGTTGCAGCCGTCACTCGTGGTGGCTACACCCACATTCTTTGCGGTGTGCACATTCTGAATCTGGTGGTTCAGAATGCCGTCACTGGGACTGAGGCCATCAGAGTCATCCTTGGAACTGCCACGAAGATTGCCGGTTTCTTCCACCGGTCAGTTTCATCCAGCTGGGCGCTGTGAGAGAAGCAGGAGGAGTTGGGCTCCCCTCTTCACCGACTGATTCAGAATGTAGTCACAAGGTGGAACGTCACCTTTTTTATGTTGCAACGACTCCTGGAGCAGAAGGAGGTTCTGCATGCCCTATGCTTATCGCGGAGCATTGGGGCAACACCGCTGTCCAGGGAGGAGTGGCCAGTGGTGGAGCAGCTGACGCAGGTTCTGGAGCCGTTTCACGTTGGCATGGTGGAGCTCACCTCTGAGCATTCCAGTCTGTGCCAAGTGTTACCGCTTTTAATGATCCTTTATTTCTTGTGCTGACCTTTGTGAGTCTGTGAGGGTGCTGACAGTGGCATTGGTCGATGGACTTGAAAGATGTTTTGACGTCTTGGTAGGAAGTTGACCACATTTCCTGGCAGTGCTACTCGACCCATGGGTTAAGAGAAAATTTGCTGCACTCGTCGTTCCCTTCACAAGTTACAGAGGTGAGCTCGTCAATGAGGTGTGGCGGTATTGCCAAGTGCAGTGGTCCTTGCAGCATGCGGCAAGTTCTACTGCTCCTACAGGGGTTGCAAGTGGGGGCCAGTCCTCCATGACTCTTTCAGGGCTGGGGGAATGGGTGGAGGAGGATGCAGGACCCACATGTGAGCCGGAGGAACAGAATATTGCAAACACCTATGTTTCACAATATCTTGCCGAGCCCCCATGCTCTATATCCACCGAACCCATGGCCTACTGGTCCTTGAAGATGAATGTGTGGCCCCCACTTGCAAAGGTAGCCATGCAATACATCTCGTGTTCTCCTACGAGTGTATCCTCTGAGCGGGTGTTCAGTGTGTCAGGAGACATCTTTACCCCACATCTCACCAAAATGGACCCAAAGACAGTGGAAGAGTTGGTTTTTCTGAAGACTAACCTTCCCCTTCTTGGGTTCATGGAGGGGTAACCTTTGACTGGGGGACATGATTTGATTGTCCAGTCCCAGGGGATATCCTCTCCAGCTACCTTCACTCCCCTGCACCTGTGCACATCCTGACAAGACTCAGGCAATTACATTGCCCTGTAGTTTGGTCAGCGGTGTCATTGATGAGCTCAGCGCAGCAGGTGGCCTCGGTTTGCACAACCAGCATGGCACCCACAGCAGGGCGATATCCCAGTCCAAGCACTCCACCAGGGAAAAGTAGTAGGAAAGCTGCTACTTATTCCCATATATTGCCAGCCCACAAGTTGCCTCCTTTGATCCCATTCCACCAGGAAGGGCAAGGAATCATTTAGCGGGGGAAATAAGGCCCCCAGCCGGGCCCTTCACTCTCTCTCTCTCTCTCACACACACACACACACACACAAGTGGAGTGACCCAGCAGGGATAATCCATTGCACTCCGTCCTCGGAGTCTGGAATGGAATGCCCCAGCAGGGCCCTTCACTCAGTCACATGCCACACCAGTACACAACAGAATACACATCGGCCTGACATGCGTGGGGTGGCCGCCTCCACCCCCAGGAAGACATGCAGAGGTCTTTGGGAGGGCAAAATGTCTTCCGGGGGGCGGGGGCCGCTCCCCAATGACATGGCCCATCCCCCAGACCAGCCCCCCTCCTGCAGCACCCTCCTTATCCATCCACTGCTTTCTCGCACACACATACACACACACACTGGAGTGGAGTGACCCAGCAGGGCTAATCCATTGCACTCTGTCCTCGGAGTCTGGAATGGAAAGCCCCAGCAGGGCCCTTCACTCAGTTACACGCTACACCAGTACACAACACAATATACATCAGCCTGACATGCGTGGGGTGGCCGCCCCTGCCCCCAGGAAGACGTGCAGAGGGCTTTGGGAGGGCGGAACATCTTCCGGGGGGCGGGGGCCGCTCACCAATGACACACACTGGACCATGGCCATTGGCACAGGCGCACAACCTCACTCTGCCTAAGCTCCAGCCCGGTCCTGATGTGTCCCCCCACCACCATCACTGCACCTCCCAACACGATAGGACTCCAGTCCCCTGGTTTTAAAATAATAATAATTCCATTGGCTGGAGTCCTTCCATGTCAGAGGCTCCAGCACCACAGCTATGAGACCTCATCTGGAACAGACTGGACCAGAAAGGCAAAACATCAATGCTTACTGCCAGCCACCCCCAATAAGTGCACTGCATGACGCAATGGGGCCCTTTTTCCTCAGCGGGTTTTTACTGATGAGCCTCTGAAGAGAAAGGGTCCCTGTGTGTCCCTGTAGCCTAGCCTCTGGATTTGAAATGAAAATCATTCCAAACCCTGTTGTCTGACTGTGTCTGTCTAGAGGACTCCTGCAATGACACTGGACTCAGGAATAGCCGAAGAATGGTTTCCTATCAAGGTTTCCTACCATGGAAAACAACTGGCATTCCAGAGGAGATTAAACCAAGAGCACTCCAGTACATTAGGTGAGTGATGACATGGGGGTTTGGATGGGGTTACTCTTGGGACAGGGTTACCTCCCATCCCATATGCGTGCGTACAACACACACACACACACACTCCAAATTTGCCCTCCCCCACCACCCAGTGGACTCAGGTCTGTGAATGGAGAAGTAAGTAACCTAACCGCTGACCAGGTCTAGGACTAGGCCTTCGGGATGAACCCTGTGACCCAGTGGACTCAGGTGTGAATGGAGAAGTAAGTAACAACCGCTGACCAGGTCTAGGACTAGGCCTTCGGACTGAACCCTGTGACCCAGTGGACTCAGGTGTGAATGAATGAACTAATGAACCACTGACCAGGTCTAGGACTAGGCCTTCGGACTGAACCCTGTGACCCAGTGGACTCAGGTGTGAATGAAGTAAAGAACCTTCCCTTTTCCCTTCCATGGAAATGAGCCCTTATGTTAAGAGGACCCCCTTAATAAATCTTACCTGTATGAGTCTACCTGTGTGAATTGAGAAATGGGGGGTCGTGGTTCAAAGGATATTCCCATAACCCTGCTGAAAGGTACCATTAAGAAGACTACTGGTGGCCATGGAGGGAAGAAAATTGAGGATTCGGAGGTTCAGGATAAAGGTAGGCAATGGCAACGTGATCTCTTTTGGGGGTCTGGTTTGGGGGATAACAAAAATAACAGTGCTGCAATGTTGTTGTAACCTTAAACTAAACTTTGAACTGCAATTGCTGGGATGCTGATTTCAGCCCTGCAGTTGCTGTGATAGAATCAATCTGATTTGTGATTGATATCTGAGTGGCAGTGCTGTGGGAAAAAAGTTAAAAACAGTATTGTCAAATATAAATATTAGTAGTGTGGCCATTGGGGCCGGCCCGTGCAGGCTACGGCTGGACACAAAGTGTAGTCTAGTCGTCTGTCTCTGTTACTGGCAGTTGCTGTGATAGTGATTGTATTGATGATCTGATTTCTGAGTGGCAGCACTATGGGGAAAAAACCCTAATGGATGGTTAAAGAAAAAAAAAATAGTAGTGGCCTTTGGGGGCTACTGGGGGCCATTGGGGCTGTGGGCACAAAGTGTAGTGTGCTAGCACTGGACTGGCAGTTCCTGTGTGATGGCCTGCTGACAGTGACTTTGACTTCAGTGCTGTGGAAAAAACCTATTTTTAATTTAAAGATTAAAAAAATAGGTAGGTGGCCGTGGGGGCAAATGGGGCTGTGGGGGCTACTGGGCACAAAGTGTGGTCTGGTGGTACTGTTTGGTTAGCTTAGCAGTTTGATTCACTTGTGTTTTACTCTTTTTCTTGTAATTGAATTGCAATTTACAGGTAATTTCGGTTTTACTTTTGTCTCCCATTGATTTCATTAGGAAAAGCTGCCCATTGATTTCAATGGGAAAAGATCCGGTACAGGTATACCAGTTCTAATCTGGTATTCAGAGATCCGGTATCCGGTAAAACCGGTAACCGGTATTTCCAACCAAGTCCCACCCCTATAATATTTATGCATGTTTCAGGGCTGCATAGGGCACCAATACAGCCTTGCAACATGCATAAATAATCACCAAGGGTGGTTAAAGAGTGGTTAGCATCATGTCTGTTTTCACCCTGAGATTCCAGCCTGCTCCCTGTAATGAAAACACAATGTCCAGCAAAGATAAGACAGACATAGGCTTAAACCCAGTAGGGATGGGCGAACAGATCGCGGTTAGGGTTCGGCTGTGTTCAGTTCGGCCGTTCAGTTCGGCTGCATTCGGTTCGTCCATTCGGTTTGGCTAGTTCTCTGAGTTCGGGTTCGGCCGTTCAGGTTAGGCTGTTCGGTTCGGCCATTCGGGAAATGTTATGGGTGTTTTTTTGTTTTTTATATGGTTTTTTGGTTTTTTATTGGGTTTTATATGGTTTTCTTTTGTTTTTAATTTGCTTTTTTGGTTTTTATATGGGTTTTTTAAATTTATTTTTATCATATATTTATTTATTTATTTTATTTATTTAATAAATTTATATCCCGCCCCTCCTGCCATGCAGCCCGGGGCGGCTTACAACAATAAAATACAATAAAAACAATTTAAAACACTCAATACAATATAAAAGTATTTAAAACAGGGCTAGCAATATATAGATAATAAGTTATAAGTTAGGTGGGGGAGATAAAACCCCTCACCCCACCCTCCTACCCTCCCCGAAGGCCTGGGCAAACAGCCAGGTTTTACAACATCGCCGGAATGTCAACAGGCTTAGATACATATCTATCTACACTAAATCTAACTGCTATTAACTATTCTAAATGCTATGAACTAAATGTATTATCTAATAAGTACACAGACCTACTCCTACAAACACTAAAACTAAATCACTAACGCTATATCACTAAGCAAACTCCTACAACTCTCTTCTATCTATCTATCTATCTATCTATCTATCTATCTATCTATCTATCTATCTATCTATCTATTCCCCCATCCATATCCATATCCATATATATATATATATATATACACACACACACACACATACATATATAAAATATCCCATATATATGGGATGGGGGGAATCACAAACAGAAGAGGAGTCTGTAGTGAAATACATACATACTCAATGAGTCTGTACAGTGAAATGCATAACACAAGTTTTCAGTTTAAGGTTTAAGTTTAATTTCAGTACCAAACTGAAATGAAACTTAAAGCAATCTAAAACTCCTACTCAACGCCTGCTGTTCAGGAACAGTGACTAGCTCAGAAGGTGTTGGGAAGGGAGGAGGCAGATAATTAGTTT
The DNA here is from genome assembly GCA_003113815.1 of Sphenodon punctatus. NCBI lineage: Eukaryota > Metazoa > Chordata > Lepidosauria > Sphenodontia > Sphenodontidae > Sphenodon > Sphenodon punctatus. The sequence continues at coordinate 163,007 of QEPC01011522.1, forward strand.
AGTTTCTTGCAAGCCTCTCCACCCCTGGTGCCTGGAAGTCTGCTCCTCAGTGACTGACTACACCTCCTTGTCATGTTTGACCTTCCAGTGAACCTTTTTTTTGCCACCCGAACTCACCCAAACGCGATCCGAACTGACCGAACTGTTCAGCCATTTCGGTGTTCGGTATGTTCGTGTTTGTGTTCGTGTCCGTGTTCGGTCATCCGAACAGGTTGAATTCGGGCCGAACTTCGAACGTCTGAACCACGTTCACCCATCCCTAAAACCCAGATGGATCTCCATGACAGTTGAGGGGCGAGTCATCATTTCCAACATGTTCATAAGGATTCAGTGAAGTGTCAGGTTGACAGTGACTGAAATGCTTGCCACCTGGGATTTGTGTGGAGACAGTTGGTGGTCTTAGTAGAGTTGCCACCTATGGTGATTTTTACCTGACATTCCCATAGGCCAGAATGGAAGTGTCAGGTACAAAATGACCAAAGGTGACAACCCTAGGTCTTAGTGGTACCAAAAAGTACTCTTACAATGGCCTTTAAACTGTGGGTAAGTGAGTAGCTCGATTGATGGAACTGGGGACTTGTATTTGCTGCCATTATTTTGTCCTCAGCCTCAACAAGGACCTAAGGGCCGAATGATCTTCCCATAACAAGGCAAGGGCACATTTACAGTGTGAGGAACCTAGTATTGCTTTGTCTATTCCATTCCCATTTTATTCATTAATAAAAGATGCCAAATTTCAGGGCTGTTGCTCTGACAACTTGCATAAGGCTGATATTTTACTTTAAAAAGAATCTCCTGAAAAATACATGTTGTGTGTGTGAGATCAGAATCTGGCGCCAAGTCCCCAAATTACCTTTCCCACTTTCCCATGATGAGTGCTCCTTTGTGCCACGGTGCCTTCCAGCTGCTACGTTCAAGGTTGATGCAATATTCAGGTTAGATAAACATCAAACAGCCTCCTTTTGGAGGCTCATGTTTTATTTATATTCATTGTTTTTGTACAAGTCTTTCATTTTCCCATTGAAAAATCCCTGCAAAACTAGCTCTCTAAAATAATAAGAATAATCCAGGTGATAGCTGTTATTGTAAGCAGGGATTTTCTAGGCTTGTGTCAAATGGGAGTGAGAATTTGCACTCAATCTGTGAACATGGATGTCTCCCTGCATTATAGAAAATCAGTACATATGATATAATGCACTGTGACTTCCAGACAAACAATGGGGCGGATCCGATGACCCATGGATCCTGTGTGCACGCCCGCACGGGAACCTTGTTCACCTCCATTGCCAGCACACTATGCAACACGGAAACTACGCATTTGCAGGTGGAAGATATCTGTGGGCCTGATGGGCCATCGGATCCGCCCCTTTGACTTTGTCCACTGTGGTAGCACTCTACACAGAAGCGAGGTTGTCTCATGTACAGAACTGTGTCACACAGACACAATAGCCAATCAGGTACGTTTCTGTAGTACAGAAGTGGCCATGTGCCTGGCCCAGAATCTGCTGGAGATTGGAGAATGCATGAGAGCAAGATGCTGGAGACTCACACCAGATAAGTGTGACATGATGATAGTGGAATGAGAACTATTGTGAGTGCCATACCTGCCCCTATATCTGAAAGTCTTCACCTAACATCTGGGATCAGAGCTCTTCCTTTGGGTATCTGCCTTGTTCTGTGGTTGCATTAACCATAGCCATCACATCATGAGGGGGTTGGAATATCCTACCTACATTTTGAGTGCAGGTTTTGCTGTCACACTTCATGCTTTTATCCCCTCAAGACTAGATTGTTCCAAGGAGATCTGCATGGATTTCATCTCAGTAACTGGAACTATGGCAGGAAATGGCCACCCACTTGATGAGCTGGTCCTATTACTGGGGAACCTTGCATCTGCGTAGGCTACCAGTTAGTTGCTGGGTAGACTTTAAGATGTTGGGGTTGTTGTGTAAAGTCCAACATGCTTTGGTAGCTGTGTGTTTGAGAGACAACATGCTTCCTGTGTTAAACTAACTGCTATCCAGGACTCTGGCATCTTACAATGAGTTAAGAAGACATAACCCACAGAGGCCACAGGAAGTCTATGACAGGCTCAAATATGAGTACCTCACCCACCACTTTAATAATTTTCAAATCCTTCTCTGCTCCCTACATAGCTCTTTTGTCTTTGCATCAAGCACAAATTCCTTGTCTTCACCTTCAAGGTTCTTCATGACTTTGCTCCTCCCAATCTTTCTGCCCTCATCCTCCACTACATTCCTATCCAGGAACTTCACTCCTTTTCACTGTGTTTTCTCCATTGTTGCCCATAGGGAAAGCACAGTGATCATGGGTTCTTAACCTTAACCTTCCCAGAGTCTCCTGATACTAAATCTTCTCCCCTTCTCCGATAATGTCCCCTGTGGCAGGGCACAACTAAAGAGATGCTGTCCGTTTAAGAGAGTAGCACCTGTGAGGGAGACACAGGTGCTACTAGAGGCACAAGTGCCACTGAGAGCTAGGATCATGCCAGATTGCTTCTCACCTGTGTTTGAGTGTGGCTGGGGAGCCACAAGCAGTAGGAGCCACGAAAAGGTTCAGGCTATTTTTGCAGAGACACCCCCCCCACCCCCCCCCACTGGGTGTGCAGTGGGGGGCATCCGTGTGTGCACCATGATGGTGGGTGGGGTGATGGGTGTGCATCCATAGAAACACCACACAGACAGTGGGTGGGGGCGCATACCCATCTCCATCAATCGCCCACCCAAGGAGCCATCTGACAAAACGGAGGAGGCTTTGTGGGTGGAGATGGGTGTGCTTCCATAGGAAAGGGAGCACACTCAGCTCCACCCACCGCCAGCGCACACCCATCCTTCCACCCAGCAGCACTGTGTGAAAATGGCCTCAGTCAGGAGAAACTGTGAAAGGGAAAGGAGCTGAGACAGGCTCTGTCTCATGGCAAAGCAGGCTCAGAGACCTGTCTCTTATTAATTATTATTTAGTTCCAAGTACATTGCTGGCACTAATATAAATACTGAATAATAATAATAATAATTAATAATAATGATGATGAAGTAGTTCTTTCTTCACTGAAAGACTGCCTCCATCACTATGTTCCATTGGGATCTTTGAAGTCAACTCAGAGCAGCGTCTTGCAAGTTTCATCAGTGCACCAAGTGCATACAATAAGGGTAGGCAGAGAGATATTCTAGGTGGCTGAGAACACCTCATCCCATGAAAGTTTGCCAAACCCCAAGTCTGAGTGGCTGGGTTCTTTGGGAAATTGTTTATTCATGTTTATATGTTGTTTATATGCTGTAACACAAGCTGAGCTTTCAAGATAGGATGAGATAAATAAATAAATAAAATTTTACAAATATAAAGGCAGTGGCTCAGTTCCCATTGAGTAATGTTTACACCCTAAGTTTAATTCACTCACTCACTTACTCACTCACTCATTCAACAGAATATTATATTGGTCAGTTCGTTGACTTATTTAAAACCATTGCCAAACAAAATATTGGTCAGCTCATAGCAGCAAGCAAACTCCATCCCATTTCCATACTCTATTCTTCCACCTTCTTCAAGAAAGAGGAGGCTGTGCAATTCACTTCCGTTGTTATGATAACGTAAACAAAACATTACATTTTCTTTTTCGTTATTGTAATAACGAAAACGACAAATAATAACAACAAAAATGAATTTTAGTTTTCAAAATAATGGGGGAAAACTGAAAAATGTATTTCTGGCTATAACTTTTTTTGTTTCTTATTCAAATCTGATGAGACTTGGGAAATTTTTACCTCCAACAGAGGGCACTAATGTGTTCCAATTTTCTGAAAGATTGGATAAAGGGAACTAATTTTATAAGCAATTGAATGTTGTGATTTTAAGAAAAGCCTGGCTACAACTTCTTTATCTTCTATTCAATTTGCATGAAATCTGGGAAGGCTATGTCAGTCCCAAGTTTACCAATCCTTCTAAATTTCAGAAAGATTAGACAAAGAGTCTTGATGTTATGAGACATTAACTTGAAAATGCATTTCTGGGAGCAATATTTTTATATTCCATCCTGTTTACAAGGCATTTGGCAGGAATTTATCCCACATCTTCCCAGTCATCTTGGCCAAACAACAGGACAATTTGATAAATGGCCCCAATTTTTATAAGTAATTGAAGTTGTACCCTTGAAGACCATTATTCAGATAAATAGCAGAACATGCAGTGACAGTCAGAGGCAGGCACCTGGCACGTCAGGGGGAGGGAGGCTGCAGGAGAGAGGATGGGGAACAACCCAACAGACTGACAGACATGTTCACTGGCCAATTACTGCATGCTTCCAGCTTTACAGGATCAATCAGTGGTGGCTTCGAGGCGGGCATAGAAGGGACATAACTGGGACTTTGGGGATAGCATCCCAGCAATCGGAAGACATGGTTTACATATCCAGACTGGCAAATTATCATCACAATCACATCCTGCAACATTTTGACAGAGGACATAAAAGAATCTCTATTGACTATTTCCTAAACAGATGCTTCTGACTTCCCAGTAACAAGTGGGGGAGAGAAGTTGGGGTGGTTACAGCACAGAATAAAGATATTTGGTTGACATCTGTTGGCCGGTTGGCATAACAAACAGATCTTATACCACAGTGACACGTAAGAGAATCCCTGGCATAGACTCATTCTCTGCATATGCTGTGCAGGCGTATAAAACTGTTACCATTTGTTACATATACCTGTATTTGGCACAGATGATCCTGAAGGTGAGAGATACAGCCCTTCCAAATTTCATGTAGACTGGTTGGACTACAAATATTCTACAATCAGATATAAATTCATAAGTTAATTGCTTATACCACCAGGAACCTTTATCTAATCCTTCTGAAAGTTGGCAAAGGTTGTAATCCTTGGGGAGGGGCATAATCTTGCCATGTTTCATCCAATTAGATGGGAGACAAAGACGTTACAGCCAAGAATGTATATACAGATGTTGGCAACATAACATAATTCAACTGATTATAAAATTGGATTTATTTATCCAATCTTTCTGAAATTTAGTACACCTAATTCCTTTCATTGGAGGTACAAGTGCTCTAGGATTCATCCAAATATGTTGGGGGGAAAAAAAAGGTTACAGCCAAAAATGTGTTTTCCATTGAAAGCAATGGAAATTGAAAACGAAATCAAAAACGAAAACGACGTTTTGATATTTACAAAAATGAAAAACGACATGGGTCCCTGGTGCACACCTCTAGAAGAGGCTTGGGGATGCCCGGGTTGTCAACACACTTGGTCTATATTGGCCTGTGGTGGGGAGTATGTTCAATAAATAGCAGAGCAAATTGGGAATGGGATATTTTATAGGCCAAAGTCAAATTATTTATTAGGGGACTAGCTTTTGCTCTGTCCCACACAAACAAACAAACATTAATAGCAATAAAAGAAGAATAAAAAGAAATGGTAATACAGCCATTAACATAAAGATACAGGCATTAAAAGTACAAAGCCATAGTCCAGCGGCCCTTTAGCAAACAAGAATTGGGGCACCATCCTATTTATGCCCTAAATATCAGTCCTAAAACCGCCAATGAACCTGGGGAAGTCATGTAATCACTCATCTCAATTTCAATTGCCCAGAAATGAAAAAAATGCACCAGAGGGTGCAACTGTTTGCAGTTACACCCTCTAATGGGCAAATCCACTACGCCGCTTTATAGCAAGCCAAAGGAATGAGGCTCCCTGTATAAGCTCTTACTATTTGCCAAGGGAAAGTAGAGATTGATACATTTCATGGGTAAACAAATCCTTATGGTTACCCACGCGAGGCCGAAGCCAAACATCCCTGAGGTCCTCGTAATGCGAGGAACACTTACATAGGAAGTGTTCCACCATTTCCACTTCGGCAAGGGAACAGGTACAGCAGCGTAAGTCATATTTGACCCCCGCGTACTTGACCTCCGTCACCGCTGTTTGGAGCAATTGGAAGCGGGCCAAAGTATAGGATCTACGTAAATGTTTGTTATTAAGTTGGTCCAAGTTTGTCTCAAATAGGACCGTAGCCTTCAGAGATCCCATGCAAGGGGCTACTTTCCATGCATTGACGATAGCAAGATCCTCCTGCATGGCGATGTCCTTGAGGCAACCCCATACTTCTCTTTTAATCCCTATCACTGGTTTGCTTGCAAGATATTCAAAGGAAAAGCCAATGTTCTTAAGCATTCCCGTGAGATAGCACAACCAGGGATAAGCCCTGGGGCCAGCATATAAAAGTTCTTCCCTAAGACATTGACTCAGAAATGTAGATTCGGGCTGAGTAGCCATCCTGAGCCAGTATCTGACTACTGTCTAGAGTACCAATTGGCGTCAGGCCCAACTCTGCCCTTAACACTGCGCCTGGAACCTGTTTTCCCCACCTGGAGCATCAGGCGCAAGAAAGTATTTTGAACCCTTTCAAGACTCAGTAAGTTAGTGTACGGTATGTTTTCAAATTCAAAGAGTAAGGCAGCTGGAACTTTTAATTGGTACACTTGGAGGAAGGTGGACAGTTTCACTCCCTGGGACATCCTCGCTGCCTTGCTCAGGGCTCTGGCAGATCTTAATCCCTTAGCCGCCCTATTCTGGGTGTGTTGAGTCCACATTCCTCTGGCAGAAAAGGTAATGCCTAAATAAGTAAAGGCTGGTGCTGGCTGGGGTGGTTAGTGCCTGGGGTGGTTAGTGCCTCCCTTCGGGAGGGCAGGGTGCCTGACTGCATAAAAGAGGCTGTGGTTAGACCCCTGCTCAAGAAACCATCTCTTGACGCTGATGCTCCTGCCAGTTATCGGCCGGTCTCTAATCTTCCCTTTTTAGGGAAGATTATTGAACGGGCTGTGGCACGACAGCTCCAGGAGCATCTGGACCACATCGGTTTCCTTGATCCCTCCCAGTCTGGGTTTCGGCCTGGGTATGGTACGGAGACGGCATTGGTGGCCTTGGTTGACGATCTCCGTCTGGCGTTGGACCAGGGTCGTCAGACCTTACTGGTCCTGCTAGACCTTTCGGCTGCATTCGACACAGTCGATCATGAGGTGTTGGTGACTCGCCTGCGGGACCGTGCTGGAATTGGCGGAACGGTCTTGGACTGGTTTCGTTCATTCCTGGCCGGGAGAACTCACCGGGTGGTCTTGGGGGAGTGTACGTCTTCCCCCCGGGACCTCACGTGTGGAGTCCCGCAGGGTGCCATTCTGTCCCCCCTCTTGTTTAACATCTATATGCAGCCGTTAGGGGAGATCGTGAGGGGGTTTCAGGGCATGCAGTGTCATCAGTATGCTGATGACACTCAGCTCTACCTCTCCTTTTCCACCGACCCAGGCCATGCAGTCTCCTTATTTTCCCAGTGCCTGTCAGCTGTGGGGGCTTGGATGAGGTTGAGCCATCTGCAACTGAATCCTGACAAGACGGAGGTGATGTTGGTGGGCGAGGGCTTGGGGAGCCTGGGGGTGGTTGAATCTCCTCTTGTTGGGGGGGTTCGCCCCCCCATGGTGTCTCAAGTGCGGAGTCTGGGTGTGCTCCTTGATTCGCGGCTCAGCTTGGAATCTCAGGTTGTGGCCGTGGCGGGGAGTGCGTTTCGGCAGTTACATCTTGTCCGGCGGCTTCGGCCGTATCTCTCAGACTCCGACCTCGCCACTGTCATCCATGCCTTCATCACCTCGAGGCTGGATTACTGCAACGCGCTCTACGTGGGGCTGCCCGAGAAGCTGGTCCGGAGGTTGCAGCTGGTGCAGAATGCCGCGGCCCGTCTCCTGACGGGGGTGGGTCGCAGGGAGCACATGACACCAGTGCTCCGGGCTCTGCACTGACTGCCTATAAAGCACCGAGCCAGGTTCAAGGTGCTGATTTTAACCTTTAAAGCCCTTCACGGACTGGGCCCTGCTTATCTCCGGGACCATCTCACTCCCCATGTGCCCGTGCGACCCTTGAGATCGTCTGTGGGAGCCTTTTTGGAGGTTCCCCGGGCGAAGCGGGTGGCCACCGATGTTAGATCTTTTTTGGTGGTTGCCCCTATGCTGTGGAATTCGCTCCCAGAGGAGGCTCAGCTGGCTCCCACTCTCCTGCTGTTTCGGTGTATATGTAAGACCTGGCTGTTCTGTCAGGCTTTTGGCGAGGGGGAGGGATGGGGATGGGGGCTTTTCCCCACATACTGTATTTTAAATTGTTTTAAATTTTTTATATTATTTTAATGAATGTTGTTCACCACCACGAGCTGCCCTGTGGGCAGGAGGGGCGGGATATACATTTTAAATAAATAAAAAAATTTTTAAATTAACCCTCTCCAGGCTCTGATCATTAACCAGCCAGTGAGTGGACACTCTGCATCGTCCAATCACCATGACTTTGGATTTGGATGGATTGGGTTCAAGCCCGTTGCAGGCACAGTAGACACTAAGCTTCTCTAATAGCCTTCTAAGTCCCACAGCTGATTGAGACATTAAGACTAGATCGTCGGCATACTGAATCCTAGCGATCGAGCAACTTCCAACTCTAGGGGCATGGGCCTCTTCAAATCTCTGAGCATTGGGGAGAGTGGCCAAATAGAGATTAAAGAGCAGGGAGGCAAGCACACACCCCTGCCGCACACCTCTCCTAATTGGGACTGAGTTGTTCAATAGTCTCTCAGATGATAATTTAATATTTGCCAGATTGTTATAATGAAGCTGGAGAAGGAGTGACAGAAGATTTTCGTCAATCCCCATCCCTCTGAGTTTTTCTGCAAAGCCTTGATCTCAGGACCGAATCAAAGGCTTTGGAAAGGTCCATGAAGGCCAGGAACAGTTTACCCCTCCTAATCTTGCTGTATTTGTGGATGATATGTCCCAAAATAAAATAGCAATCCATTGTTGACCTACCTTTCCTAAAGCCATGCTTTTCTCTAAGGACAATGACCCATTCCCCAGCCCAGTTTTCCAAGCACTCAAGGAGAAATTTGGCAAACATTTTCCCCACTGTCGACAACAGACTTATTGGCCTATAACAGGCTGGGTCCTCCCACAAGCCCTTCTTGAAAATTGGGAAAATCCAGCTTTGCACCCAACTAGCTGGTACTCTGCATCCTTCCTCAATCTTGGTGAATAGTTTAGAAAAAATCGCAGACCACCACTTCAGGGCTGCCTGCAAAATCTCTGCTGTTACGTGGTCTAGCCCGGGTGATTTATTCTTTTTCAACTGGGCAATAATTTTCTCAATCTTAATCTGAGAGAATTCTATCCGCTGCCCTACCTGCAGCGCACTCCCAGTTCCTCCACTGTCTAGGCAGGCGAATGGAGCCTCACTTTCCCCAGAGGCAATCTCCTTATCCTCATACAGTTGCCCAAAAAAGGACTCCCAGTCCTGGCTAGATATCCTTGACTGGGTATTTTGGGCTCTTGGGCTTATTAATCTATTCAGGATCTGTCAAAAGCCCCCTACATTTCTTAGTCGCTGAGCTGCAGCCATCTCTGCCCAGATTTGGTTATAATATACTCCTCTTTTCTTTCCCAAATATGCAGCATAAGCTGTTCTAAAGGTGGAAAATTGGATCCAATGGTCCAAGCACATGTCCTTAACCCATCTGACCTTCAATATTTTGAACTATACTGAAGTTAGCAAAGCTTTCCTCATTAGCCACAATATGTCAGCTCCAGGACCTTTGCTCTTCAGAGAATCTTGTAAGGCAGCAGGCTATCTTTCTGAAGACTCAGGATAATGAAACTCTACTGCAGCTATATGAATCTATGGTCCAAACGGTGCATCAGGCCCTGCGACTTCGTAAGGTAAGGCAGGAGCAGGTACATAAGCATCCGTGGTACGATGCTTCCTGTAGATATATTTTATAGGAGCAATTTCAGAAAGCACGGGTGTTCTTCCTACATCATATTCACGAACTATGTTCACTGTGTTTTCTCTGTTGACAGCAATGGGGAAAATGCAGTGAACATGGGTCCCTGACCGTATTTCATTCTGTTCTTCTGTTTATTGAATTCTCATCCGAACCAGGTGCATTGACACCCAGGCCTACAACACTTTTCACATGCTAGTTCTGCAGAAGCACTTGGTGTTTTTAAACAAGCACCTCATCACCCACCCATCATGCATGTTGCATGGCTGCATTGGTTCCCTGTGCAGCCCTGGAACATGCATGATGGGTAGGTGATTGGTGGGGAGGGGCTTTTCTAAAAACACCCAAAGTGTATGGCGTTCCTGTGCTCATGCTTCCAGCTCTCAGCCATCTCTTCAGAGTCATCCAGCCAGAGTAGCTCAATAGTTCCTCTGATAGATGAGAGAGTGTACTCTGAACAGGCATCTTCCTCCTGGAGTAACTCACTTGAAAGGGGAAAGGAGGAGTAAGGAGATGGCACCCTCTAGCAGTGCCCAGACTGGAAGACAGCATAAAGGGCTTTCCATAAAGGGAAGCCATGATTGCTTCCCCCAGTACAACCATGGAGCCCTGGGAGGCACTGGTCTGTTTAAGATCAGGGTGCTCCATATTAGCTCTCAACAAAAGGTGTTGACAAAATGCTGACATGGAGAGCCAGACTGAGTATGAGCTCTGTTTAAAATACACTCACCTTATTATACAACTAATTGCAAAATGGAAGCTCACAATAGCACTAGACAGCTTAGATTGTTTCACACATAAAAAGCCCAGGGAGTGGGGGTGAGGGGCGGGGAACAATTTACTTTTGAATTTAAAGTGTGCTATCCTTGACAGGCTATCCTTGGATCACAAACAAGGCCATGCATTGAACCACATACCATATGCAATTTGTGGATCAAGGCCCATAAAGAATAACAAACTCTCCCTAAGGCTGCCACCTCTTGTGGTTTCACCCTGAGTCTCCCATAGGTCAAAATGGGGATCTCAGAATAAAACCACAAGCAGTGGCAACCCTAACAGTCCCGTAATTGGTGGACTGGTCACAATTCTTCAGTGGGTGCCCTTCTCTGCTCCCAGTAAGTTGGTGGGCATTTAATAGGCTAAAATGGGAGCTAAGTGCTTTTGAAAATGCCATCTATAATTTTCATTGTTATAGGTGGTCCATTTTAGATTAGTCTATTCCTACCCTTTAAATGTCAGCCTCCTGGAGAGGAAGGAATAATGATTTCTGGCTTCTTGTCAGGAAGGATGCTGGGCATTTATTATGTGCCGTATTCTGCTGCTGTAGGATATGTAGCATCCCCCAAAATATCCTATCAGGTGTGTACAGAGCATATGGCCCCAGGCTGCTGCTGTTCTTATTGAAGTGATACTTAATCCAAGCACACAAGGAGAGGGAAGTATTAATATTTCCTATCCTGACTACATGGAAATTATTCAAACTGGAATTTATAAAATCACAAGGTAAGAGGCTCACCAGGACTGAATTTATAAGTCATAGGCCACTAGCTTATACAGCTGCCAGGACCAGTTTGCTAAAGGCCTGAAAAGTCTGATCATACTTTTAACTTATTTTCTTTTTTCAAGACCCACAACGCTGTGGTCCATATATGATCCTATATATGGCAGAGAAAGGAGGGAGAGTCCCTCAGCCACCTTTGGCAGGGCCATCAGAAAGCCAGGCATACCTCCAATCTCTGTGCTCCAGGGACTGTTCCCTGACTATTTTCCTGAGAAAGGGGCTCCTCAGGCCAAGGTAATGTGGCACCTGACTGATCCAGAGAACAAGCCACAGTGACTGAAAAACCAATAGTTAACTTCAGTTGAAAGGGGGAGATAGGGTTTGGGCCATGGGGACCAAAGTATACAATGGAACTATTGTCTGTACCCCAAACTCAGGAAGAGTATGTCTCCTCTGCCCCTTTTGTTTGCTTTGCAGAACCAATGGTCCCTTTTAAACAGGCCATGGCTGAGGGGATGGTCTGTAGGTGCACTGCTGTAGGGATGGTGCAGGGTGTTTGTGTGTGTGTGTGTGCTTACGGACACACACACACAACCCCCACCTGCATCCCCACGCACAGAGCAACCTGCATTATTGCTGGTTACTCCATGTGTGGGAGGTAGGTGGGGATGCGTGGGTCACAGGAGCGTGCATCCCCACACCTCCACATTTTCAAAGGATGCTCCTCCATGTGGATGATGAGTGTCCATGCAGGAGAGCGTCTCGTGTAAAAAGGGCTAATGTCATAAGGCCTCATTTTGGGCCAGTGTTACCTACTCCACTGCCTGTAAGCAACCACTAATGCACAGAGGGCTAGACTAAGCAATGTTTCCTGAGCTGCTTTGTGGTGCAGCTACAAACTGGGCATAAAGGTTTTGTCATGCTGGGTTTACAATTAGTGGTGCAAAGTACATGGGTAATTGCTGGCCAGTGACCTCAGTGCAATATTTTCTATTGTCACTTCCAGGACCCACACTGTCAGAAATTCAGACAATGCAGTCACACCCACTAATTATGCATCCCTAAGCAGTTTGGGTTCTACATATTCAAAAGACCACCATCACAGTTTTTTAGGACTGAAACTATTCTTGAATTCTCATTTTTCTCTGCGAGAAAAGGGGTTCTTGGCTCATTCTTGCAAATGAGAACGAGCCAAGAAACTGCCTGGATTCTTGCTGAGAAGAGCAAGAATCTTGAGACAGCCTGCCCTCCTTCAGCAGTTGGAGAGAAAAAAAGAGGGCCTTTTACAGCCCTCCCTTCACCCGTGTCTGGCTGCTCCAGACTCTGGGTCTCTCGCCACTCCACTTCTCTGCAGGGGGACGCAAGGAGAAGGAAAATAAAAAACCACTGCATTGGTGCCATTTTGGAAAGGGCTGCACATGCACAGAATGGCCCAGCAGCCATTTTGCATGTGCACAGTGATATTTTTTTAAATTGTGGTTTATTGGGTTTTTTTTTAAAAAAGCAGTATATCTCATGAGTTCTTGTACTGCAGCCAAGATCTCAGTGAGTTCTCAGGCCTGGTCTGAAAACCCCACGAGATATCTCACAAGAAAAAAAAAGGGCTTCTTGCTTCAGCCCTACAGTCTTTATGGTCACGAGAGAACCACCCTCTTGTAAGTTCCATTGGTGCACCAAGTCTGTATGACAAGGGCAAGGAAAGAGGCATTCTCAGCAGCTGCTCCACTGCTTTGGATCTTCCTGCCTCTGGAGGGTTGCCAGTGTAAGACCATTTTATTTGACCAAGCAGGGATAGAGTTGGGGGAAGGGGGGCCGGAGATTTTTATATTGTATATCTATTATTTTGTGTTTTATTTTATATTCATTTTTCTAGGTTTGTATATGTTGTTACCTGCTCTGAACCTTTAGGATAGGGCAGGAAAGAAATAAAAGAAAGAATCAGGCTGGTAAGGAAGAGGGGAAAGAGCCTGAGATGCCCTTTAATTATCAAGTGGCTATGGCGTAAGCTAATGCCAAATAAAGTTCACTTACTTACTTACTTACCCTCAGAATGGGGAACACAATCCACAACGGACGAGGTGCTGCAGCTCATCACTGAGGTTTGGAACAGGTAGCGGCTAGACAGGAGGACAAAGGGAGAAGGGTTGAAGGAGAGGATAGTAGTGAGGTGGAGAGGAGCCAAGAGAGAAGCATGAGAGGAATGAACCTAAGACAACTAGTGGAGAGGGAACAAGGGCTTCTAAGTGGGGTACACAGAAGCATAAGAACATAAGAGTTTAAGAACATAACACCTGCCAAACTGAGTCAGACCAATGGTCCACAAAGCCCAGCATCCTGTCTCCAACAGTGGCCAAATTTTGTCGCATGGGAGAAGTATCAGCAGTCACCATGGGCAATCCATTCCCTGTTGATCACTCTCTGCTCCCAACAGTAATAAGTTCCCATCTCATAATCTACTTAGCTAATAGCTGTTAATGAACCTATTCTCCAAAAACTTATCTAGTGCTTTTTTAAAACCCAGATATATTATTGGCCCTGACAACCTCCTCTGACAACAAGTTCCATAATTTAGCTGTGTGTTGAGTAAAAAGTATTTCCTTTTATTTGTTTTAAATCTGCCACCAGTCAGTTTCATGAAGTGTCCCCTAGTTCTAGTGCTACTTCAGAGGGTAAATAAACATTCCCTATCTACTTGTTCCACTCCACTCAAGATTTTATAAACCTCTGTCACATCTCCTCTCAGTCTTCCATTCTCCAAGCTAAAGAGCCCTAACCTATCCACCCTCTCTTCGTACGGAAACTCTTCCAGAACCGTGATCTTTTTTTTTGTCCTTCTCTGCACCTTTTCAAATTCAACTTTATCTTTTTTGAAATGGGGTGACCAGAATTGCACACATATCTCAAGGTGCAGTCACACCATCAATTTATATAGGGGCATTATGCTATTTTCAGTTTTATTTTCTGTCCCTTTCCGAATAATTCCTACCATTCGGTGTGCTTTTTGACCACCACCACATACTGAACTGAGGATTTCAATGTATTGTCCACAATGACTCCCAAGGTAGGGTTGCCATATATGCATATTTTAGAGGGCACTTATGAGAAATACAGGTTGTAAGTCTGCATTGGAGTCACTGCAACCTGTATTTCTCTTACGTGCCCTCTAAATATTTGCATATGTGGCAAGTCTTCTCCAAGGTCTTTTTCCTGAGTGGTTACTCATACAAGAGAACAGACATTCCAGAGATCAATAACAGACAAGGGGAGAGTGCTAATGTGTAGAGAGTGCAGAGGATTGCACCCAGGCTAAGACAGAAGAAGGGAGGAAGAGGAGAATAGCACCCAAGGAACCTGAACTTAAGTTACAGAGAGAGAGAAGCAAAGAGAAAGGGGAGACATGAAGCCTGGATAATGGCAGCAGAGGCTGAAACCAAGAACAATAACCCAGCAAAGAGTCTGGGGAGGGGGAGCAGTGGCAGTAAGGAATAGGGAACCAAACTCTGACAAAGTAGGGATGTGCACCAGAGCTCCATGTCGTTTTTCATTTTCATTATTGTTGTCGTTATTAAAATGTGGTGTTTTACTGTTGTCGTTATAACGACAGTGTTGTTTTCATTATTGTCGTTATTGATACCGATACTGATGTCAAACGAAGATTTTATTTTTGTTATCGTTATCGGTTGGTCTCATGATCTCATGGGACCAAAAACTGGAAACAGTATTTCTATCGCGTGTGTTGTCGTGTGCGGTGGCGTGGTGTCTGTGTCTGGCTTGTGTGAAGTGAACTTGTGTGAAAAATTCGTTGTGAGCTTCTGTGTGTTGTAACTGTGTGTGTGTGTGTGGTTTGGTTTGTGCATGAGGATGGAAGGTGAAGAAAGTGGTGGTGGGAAAAGAAAAATGAAGATGAGGAGGAAGGTCAAGGTGGAGGAGGAAGAAGTGGAGACCCAGCCTGGACCATCTGGTGAGGTGGTGGAGGTGGGCTCCTCACCAGAGGAGGAAGAGGGCAGAGGAAGTGCCACTGCTGCCAGGATTGTAAAATTTATTTTTGTTTATTGTTCCATATAACTTTGAGGACAATAAGACTATCCTTTAGAACAAGCTTGCTGGCATGAGGGTGGTGGGCAGTCAGGCACAAACAGCGAGCATCAGTGGATGGCAGCGGAGGGGCAGGATTTGCAGGTGTCTTTTTTCTCGGTCTGCCACAGAGAGGAGGGGAGGGGGGGCTCTTCCAGCAGTCAGGCCTGAGCCGCGGCACCCACCCAGAGATGTGCCAGCCAGGGTCTCAACTTGCCAACAGTAGCACCCCAAGAAGGGCAGGATTTGCACGTGTCTTCTTTATGGGTCTGCCAGAGAGAGAGAGAGAGGCTCTTGCAGAAGAAGCAGCAGCAGCAGCAGCAGCAGCAGCAGCAGCAGCCAGAGTCTCAACTTGCAGACACTACATCACCACAGGTGGTGGTGGTGTACATGGGAGAAAGGGAAAGAGATGAGTAGGCAGTACTGCAGGAGCAGCAGCATCAATCCACTTGGTGTGGGAGAATGGGTATTGCTCTTGGAAGGACTAGAGGCATCACCATAAATGCATGATATTATTTAGGTGGTGTTTATGTGTTCCTGTTTCAGAGAGGGTGATGATGATGCCACCGCTGGTGGAAGGCCCACCCCATCACGGCGGAGGTCACAGCTGCAGGAGCCTCTTGAAACCAGGCCGATTTCCGTGGTCTGGCGGTACTTCTTTTTTTAAAAAAAAGATTTTTTATTTAAAGTAATTTGCAGTACAACAATTGCATATAAGTTTTACAAACAAAATACAATCCCAGACAACACCTGGGTATTTTTCTCCCAGCTTCAACCCTGCTTGGGAGTTAACTCTAACCACCAGTCAATCCGCCTTACTCCCCCTATCTTGTTCTCTTCATATTCTTTGACAAACACTCATCAGATATAGAAGACAAAAATCTTTTGTCTGGAGAAAACGATTTTTCCTATATAACTCATAGGCAAGGGAGCCACCGAGTCTGTAATTTCTCCATCTGGTCCTGTAATTTCACCATGAGTCTTTCCATAGAGGAAACAAACCACACCCGACTCAGCCATTCCCCTTCAGAGAGGGGGATTTCTGATTCCAGTTCTTTGTGATTACATTTATTGCCGCCAAGGTAAAAATTGTGCAAGAATCTCTCACTTTCCTCATTATTGATTGTTTTGAATATAAACCCAAAAGGGCACTCTCTGGGCTAAAAGGGATTGGGAACCCTGCCATTTCTTCCATATATTCCCATACCACTCTCCACAAACTTTATACCTTGTGGCAGGCCCACCAACAATGCAGATATGCTCCATCTTCCCCGCCGCCCCGCCAACACCTGCCCATTCCCCCTGTCTCCACATGCTTAAATTGAGCCGGTGTCATGTAGTATCTTAACGTGAGCTTCACTTGAGTTTCTCTTGCTTCCAGAGAAGAGGTACAAAGATTAATATGAGAGATAATCTCATTCATTTGAGAATCCTCAAAGTGCTTGCCTAAATCCTTCTTCCAGGTGTCTATGTATCCCAGCTCCTTTCTATACCATAATTTCTTTAATTCTCTGTAGATCCTAACCAACTTACCCCTATTACTTGCTCTTTCGTATATTTTTTTTTCAATTTTATGGGGTTCCCTACTATACTCGTTAATGTGCCCTGGCGGTGTAAAAGCACTCCTCAATTGGAGGTACTGAAAGGGGTCTATTTGCATTTGTATTTTTTCTTCCAGAGCCTCCTGTGTAATAAAGGTTCCCTCACTGAATAGGTGTTCCCCTCTGAGAATCTGCTTTTGATGAAGTGTAGCTCTAATGCTAGCTGCTGTATTATGTTGTGTTAAAATCCTAAGGTCTATGGGCGAACATGGTGAGGCTTCTGTTGAGCCTTTGAGTTTTTTTGAGATTAACTTCCAGTTTTTCCATGCCACCCAGGCAAACGGATGTTCCCTCCATACTGATCCCTCTGTTTGAACTTTATCTGCTAAGTGATTCTTGAAGTTTCCTATCTTTAGGCTATTTGTGTCTAGCTGGGCCCACTTCTGTTGTTCTGAGTTGTAATACCAAGCTTTAAGTGCGCTCAGTGATGCTACCTCATGGTAGAGCCTAAGGTCTGGGAGGTTTAACCCTCCCGTTTCCTTAGATCTCATAATATTTCTTTATTCTAGGCTTTTTGCATGACCACACCACATCTGCAACCAGCTTATCCACCTGGGAAAAAAAAGAGTCAGGTAAGTGAATTGGCAATGGCATCATTGGATATAAAAGTTTTGGAAGGGCAATCATTTTAAATAGATTGATCTTTCCCATCCAGCTACAGGCCAAATCTTTCCACGATGCTTCTTGAACTTTAAGTTTTTGTAATACTTCTGGGAAATTAATCTTGTATAATTTTTTAGATTCTTGGACAAATTCACCCCCAGATATTTAATGCTCACTTCTTGCTCTTCAAATGGTAATTTAGTCTTATTGTGTGAATTTGTTCCTGATTCATGCTGTAAATCAGTGTGTGAGATTTTTCATAGTTAATTTTGTAGCCTGAAACTCTACTGAAGGAATCTATCAGATTCGTCAAGACGTACTGAGTTTAGTGGATCGCCTACGAAAAGAATCATATCATCTGCAAAGGGCACTATTTTTGACTGCTCTCTGCCAATCGTTATTCCCTTAATTTTTTTCTCTTGCCTAATTGCACAAGCCAACCCCTCCAGAGCGAGATCAAATAACAAAGGCAACAGTGGACAGCCCTGTCTCATTCCTCTTGACAATTTAAAAGAGGTCGATGAGTTATTATTGATATACACACTGGATTTTGGGTCACTATATATAGTCGTTATCCAGCTAAGATAATTGCCTCCAAAGCCCATTGCTAGGCATGGGTGAACAGATCGCGGTTTGTGTTCGGCCATTCGGTTCAGGCGTGTTCGGTTCGCGTGTTCGTGTTCGGCCGTTCGGGTGGATCGCACGTTGGTGTTCGGCCGTTCGGTTCAGTCACATTCGGTTCGCGTGTTCGTGTTCAGCTGTTCGGGTGGATCGCGTGTTCATGTTCGGCCATTCGGTTCGGTCGTGGTTGGGTCGTGCATTCGTGTTCGGTCGTTCTGTGTTCGGGTGGATCGCGCGTTCGGCCTTTCGGCGTTCAGCCAGAAATATTGCGAGATCGCGGGAAGTCGTAAATCACGGCAGAAACTGGAAATTCGTGTGCGTGGTGTGCGAGTGAGGCAAGAGTGTGTGTGTTTGTGTCGGTGACTGCTTGTTCATGTGTTTTGGTTGTGATTGTCTTGGTTTTGGCTGTGCTGTGTGTTTGAGTGGGTGTGTTG
>QEPC01011522.1:193623-213704 GCA_003113815.1 Sphenodon punctatus
GGGGGGGGGGTTAACACCCCCCCAACCTCCCAGGGATAACTCCTACTAAAGTTGAGTGCTTTACCTTTGCGGAGCTCCGGGTGCGGCAGCGGCGGCGGCGGGCGATCCGGCGGCCTCAGCGCCGGCTGTGGCTACCGGCGTCAGAGACGCTTTAGGCCTTCCAGGGAAACCCGCCGCACCCGGAGCTCTGCAAAGGTAAAGCACTCAACTGTTGTCCGGGGGGCCGGCTGTTGTCCGGGGGGCCTGCAGGTTCCGGAGGTCCCGGGGTGGTTCTGCTGGGGGTCCGGGGCCCTGGAACTTGTGTCTACCAGGGGAGTGGCGAGGGGAGGGGGTACCTCAGCTCGTTGCCTGCCCTGGTCCACTGTGCTCCCCACAAGCCGCGGGGTGGCTATCGAGCCATTCATGTGCAGGATTCGGTCCAGGGTATCATAGAAGGGGGCAGTCTGGGCTCTGTGTCTGGACCGCCTATTGTTGTCCCTTATGGCCTTATGGCAATCACTGGCCGGAACCAAAGAAAATGATTCCCAGCTGGGGACAAAGCACGCAGCATCACCTGGTCCCTCTCTCCCCTCCTGGTCACCCGCTTACCCTCGATGTCAGTCCTTCAGCTCCTTGGCCTTGGAGCGGCATGGTGCAATGGTGCCCCGCCGCCTCCATTTCCCAAACTATGTCCTGGTATATGTGCTCATTCCGCTGGTTGAGCACGAGCTCCAGCTGGTACTCCAGGGTCCCCCAGATCCGTATGAAGTCCTGGGTCTCCTGCAGCCCCCACTGGCCCCCTCTGTGGTAGGGCTTCCTCCCTCATCTCCCCTGTGGATCCTCCTCCTCCTCTTCTGCCTCCTCCACTGCCTCTTCCACCGCCTCCTCCTCCGCCCAGGCTGGGACAGTATCCTCCTGGGCTGTTTTCCTTGTCTGCAGGATGCAGGGGGGGATGTTCACACTTGGGTGCAGTTCTGACCCCTCTCACGGCCCGCCTTTTCCCCCCTCCCTTCCTGGAGCTGGGATGGCCCCCCACCCCCCTTGTCCCTGTGCCCCCTGTTCCCCTCCCCTTGTTTCCCCTTACGCATTTCTGGGGTTCCTCCTTTCCCATTCCGGCTGATGTTCCCAGGGCGTCCTGTCCCGGCTGCTGTGGGTGTTGTCCCTCCGCCTCACTCTCCTCTGCCTGTGCTCCCTCCACCACTGCCACTGCCTCCTCCACCCTCGCTCTCTCGCCCACCACTCTCTTCTGCCTCCCTCCTCGCTCCATCCTGCCACTCTTCCCTGCTGCAGGTTTCCCTTTTAAATTTCCCTCCGGTGGCTGTGTTTTTGCTGGTTGCCTGACAGTGATGCTGCGTGCTTTGTCCCCAGCTGGGAATCATTTTCTTTGGTTCCGGCCAGTGATTGCCATCCAGACGTTATTTTTTGTTGTTTCCCATGGGAATCTCTTTGACCACGCTTCCAGAGATTGTCTGGCGGGGAGCCCTGGAAGCGTGGTTGAAATTGACCCCATGTGGGTATTGACTGTGGTGAACATCTGGCGTGCGCGTAACAGACTTTCAGCGTGCTTTGGCCCCGCCACGGAATTGACTGTGGTTCATAGTGGTTGAGCGTGATCTCTTAACGTCTGAAAATACCCACTGTTCCTGAACAGAAGGCATTTAAGAAGGCTCCCTCTCTCCCAGCAGTTTTTTTCCCTTCCTATTCCTAATCCACTGCCATCCTCCTCCTATTTCACCCATCCAACCCATTTACTTCCATATTATCATTTATTTAGATTATATTAGATAGATTTAGGTGTTATTTTTTGTTTTTACTCCTCTCTGTGTTCCCTGTGTTCAATCTTCCTTCCTCCCTCCCCCCTCCATTGAATCCTTTCCCCTCTCCCTCTTATTCTATCCCTGATTCCCTTCCCCTGTTTTAAGTTTTGGATTTATTTAGAGTAGGAACATTATTAGATTGATTTTCATTTCAGTTTTGTACCCCCCCCCATGTTCTTTCTGTTTCTCCCTGTGTAATATTGTATATATAGATAGATAGTTATTAGATAGACAGTTACTAAATAGATATACATTGTAGTTAGCTTAGTTATAGAGATAGATAGAGATACAGTGTGTTTGTAGGACAAAGCCTTTGCAGTTAATTATTAGAATATTCCATTTATTTCAGTGGGTTTTAGAATAGTTAATAGCAGTTAGATTTAGTGTAGAGATAGATAGATTTAAAAAAAGAAACAGCCACTCCAGCCCCAGGACCCACCTTCGGGGTTCTGGGGCCTATGTTACTGGCAGGGAGGGCTGTGGCCAATATGTATCTAGAAGCTGCCACTCTAGCCCCAGGACCCACCGTTATGGGTCTGGGGCTATCATTTCTCACACAGAGGCGATGTCATTCCACCGCACCAAGAAACAGCCACTCCAGCCCCAGGACCTGTCATCAGGGTTCTGGGGTGAAGTTACTGGCAGGGAGGGCTGTGGCCAATACCTAGAAGCTGCCACTCTAGCCCCAGGACCTACCGTCATGGGTCTGGGGCCATCTTTCCTTGCACAGAGGTGATGTCATTCCAACACATCAAGAAACAGCCACTCCAGCCCCAGGACCCGCCATCAGGGTTCTGGGGCCAAGTTACTGGCAGGAAGGGTTGTGGCCAATACCTAGAAGCTTCCACTCTAGCCCCAGGACCCACCATCATGGGTCTGGGGCCATCATTCCTCGCACAGAGAGCCAGTTTCCCAAAGCATTAAGAAACAGCCACTCCAGCCCCAGGACTTGCCGCCAGGGTTCTGGTGCCAAGTTACTGGCAGGGAGGGCTATGGCTAATACCTAGAAGCTGCCACTCTAGCCCCAGGACCAACCATCATTGGTCTGGGGCCATCATTCCTCATACAGAGAGCCTTTTTCCGAATGCCCGAACTGAACAGGACCGAACCGAATGGCCGAACCTGAAAGTGTTGAACAAACCGAATGGGCGAACTGAACCGAACCGAACGGCTGAACCCGAACCGTGATTTGTTCGCCTATCCCTACTAGTAAGAAACAGGAAACTGAGACTCAGGGCTCATTCACACGTGCGGGAACACATCCTTAGAAGGTCAGGAGAGGGGACACACATGCAAATAAGATGCATCTTTGATCATGTCAGAATGCCCAGAGCCATATGATTGAAGCTTTTATGTGCATTTACAAGGCCGATTGACAAAGCTGGATTTTGCAGCTCTGTCAATCGCCCTTGTAAATGCACATAAAAGCTTCAATTGCATGCCTCTGGGCATTCCAAGGTCAGTTAATCAATAAGTTTATTTAAATATTAGCCATAACAGTATAGAAAATACAAAAATTGCAAGAATATATAATAAAAACAAATAAAGTAAATAAATATAAGGATAGAATCAGTCAAATTATATAGTAAAAACTATAAAAACAAACAGTAAAAAAAACTGGATACATCAGAGCATTTAGGAGTTAAATTAATTATTTCTGTGTTGGAATACTAACAAAGCAAAAATTGCAACTCATTTAACAATTCGGAAATCGTTGGAGGCTAGAAGAAACTAGCCCCCTGGTCCACCCCCCTTCCTTGTTTTCTCTTAGATTGTATGTTCATTGGGGTCCTGTCTGCAACTATTGATTGTGCAGTGCCAGGCACATGACTGGCCCTAGGAAATTAGTAATTGTTAATTGTTAATCATTAATTGTTAATTGTTAATCATTAATTATTTTACGATAGTGGGAGAAATTCTTTCCCTTGACATAATGGATCTAGCCATTGGGCCCTTAATTCTTCATAGAACTGGCAATCAAAAAATGAATAGACTAGATCCTCAACCTCTCCAGATATACATGGACACAGCCTATGGATGTTGGGAATTTGCCCATAGTGACCTTGGAAAACTGCAGAATCAAACAATTGGAATCGAGCTATTGTATAGACTCTGTAATAGGGGACTATGTAATTGGACTAAATAGCTCTCCAAGATAGGAGCCACCTTAAAGATGGGGTTCAATGGAGCTAGCTTTGACTGGTAATTATTAGTTAAGTCATCCTGCTAGGTAATATCTATAACCTTTTGTTTAATAATTATGTTTTGTTGTAAGTGCAGTTTCTCTTGTTAAAAAAACAGAAGAAAAACCTAGCCTTGTGCGTAGAAAATTGATTGTTTTAAGCCAAAGGTATTTAGACAATCCTTTATGGTCCTTTGAGACAAAGGTGAGGTAATTTGTGGAATCCTAAATTTAGGATTTTAGACCAATATTTTACAATAAAAATAGATGCACTGGCATAGACAGAAAGAGGTCCTGTTTCTGAGCGAACTATAGAAACTGGAATACAGGTAGGCAAAAATAAAAGTCTTCTGAGAAACCTATTTTGTACCATATCTAAATCTGATTTGGCCTATGGCCGTAAATAAAATTCATTCATTCATTCATTCATTCATTCATCTAAATCTTTAACAGATGGATCAAACCAGATCTCAGCCCCATATAGCAATTGGGCCAGGCATTTAGTCTTAAACCTTAAGACCTGCAACAATATTAGCTCTTTCAGAGAAGAAGTCCTCTAGAGGAGCAAGAAGCTTTGGCAATAGCCTTCTCTTTATAAGCATACCAGGATTCTGTACTGGAAAAAGTTAAACCTAAATACACATTCCAAAGCGATCAAAGATGCGCCTGATTTGCATGTGCATCTTAGGGTGATTTCAGATGTGCCGGGGCGCCCATTGGCACCCGCACGGAATCGCCATTTGATTCCCCTCCAGAATCAAAACGGCCCGTCAACAGACGTGCCAGTCAATTCCAGAGGGGAAACGGGGGAGGGGAAGGGGCTGCGCGGCACAACGCTGGCCGCACAGCCCCACTCCCCCATGCTCCTGAGGCTGCCCGTCCTCTGGGAGATGGGTGGACACAGCAGCCCATGCAACTGCATAGCCAGCCTGCCCCCCGGGGTATTGAACACAGCCCGGAATCAGCGACTGGAACGGCTGCCAATTCCAGGCAATGGTCCAGGAGCAGACGTGATTTTACCAGTCAACCATGGTGAATCCTGCTGTGGTTGACCATGGTAACGTCACATCTGTTGGACCGAAAAATTATTCCCCCGGCGGGAATCGCTTGACCATGCTTTTGGAGGTCCGGCTGGCCAGAACTCTGAAAGCGTGGTCAAAGCGATTCCCACCAGGGGTGAACATCTGGTGGGAATCACTGGGTGATTTCAGATGTTACGCTTCCCAGAGTCACCACAGTGGACTCCCAGAGGTGGTGAACTGAACAACCACTCCACATGGTCAATAAAGGCCCCGAACAGATGTGACGGGAACGGGACCATGGCAGGGAATTGGGTCATCAGATCACGACCTGGGGCGGCGCAACAGATGTGACGCCGATCCACGGCCGTGATCAAAACACCCAGAACGAGCCGGGCAGGGGCGGGACACAGACATCGCCGCCTGAGGGAAAACGAAGCCAAAAGGGACACAAAGGAATGCCCACACAATGGAAACGGGAAGGGAGGGGGGGGAGGGAGAAGAGCCACCCAGGTACCACGCACAACAGGCACACAGACAGCAAGGGCACAGTGAAACACACAGCACAAACACACACGCCCAGACAGGAAAGGGAAGGGGGGGAGACACAGCGGGACAGACAACACACAAGGCACAACGGGCAAGGGGGTGGGAGGGGGGGCCAGGGACAGGAAAAAGGAGGGGAAACGGCACAGGGGCACAGCAGCACACAGGCAATGGCAACCAGAACCCCCAATACAGAACAGCCAGCACGGGCACCCCCACAGCAACACAGGCAGTCCCGGAATGGGGGTCCTCAGGCAGTCCAGGCACAGCGGGAGCACACGCAGAACAGGGAGCGGGCCGGGAACAGTCCAGGAGGCACATTCAGAACCCAAGCACCAGCTAGGGGGCGATGGAGGGGAAACAGGAGGTCCAGGGCAGTGCAGCAGGTCCAAAGTCACACAACCCCCCCTGGAGGAAGTCAGGGGGGTCAGTCCGGGGCCCCCAGAACCCTGAGGTCACATGGGCACCCAGAAGGGGGGGCGGCCGGGGCACAGAAGGGGGCACAGGTGAACGAGGATGGGCAGCAGAACCCTGGGGAGCCGGGGGGGCGGTCTGGGCGCCGGAGGTGAACAATGGAGATGGCGCCCACGGAGGGGAACACTGGGGGCAGAGGCAGGCGGAGGGGGGCTGGATCCACAGGCAGGGCCAGCAACACCCCAGGAAGCAGGCAACACAGCAGCACGGACAACATGGAGGGAGCAGGCAGGGGGCCACGGCAGCAGGGCAAAGCTGAGAGCTCGCACAGGGGTCAGGAACTGAGGTACAGGGGGACTCACAGCCAGCTGCTGGGGGCCACGAAGGGCCCAGGGGCTGGGTGCCCTGCCTGATGAACGAGGTGGGGCCAATGAAGCATGCCCCAGCAGTACGGCTGCATGGGCATGTGGTGGGTGATCAGGTAGTAAGCCTGAAAGGGATCCTGCATGGACAGACCCAGCTGCACATTGGAATGGGACCACACACTCGACTGCGCCGACAGCTCCGCCACGGTAGGCTCAGACACGCAGCAGTCAGCAGCAGGGGTCCATGGAAGCTGACCCAGTTCCAACAGCCGGTGATACGCTGCCCCATGGGAGCGCTGGTACCCATGGGCCCCGTGAACACAGGCAAAGTAGGACACAGCCAGGGCAGGGCCCCCCTCTGTCAGACAGACCAGGCTGCACACAGACAGGGTAGACACAGTCTCCGCCACAGACAAGGCCACATGTGAGCACCTCCGGGATGAGCCCATTGGGAAAGGGAACCAGCCCCAGCGTCTCGGCATGCAGCCGACAATCCCGGGTGCTCGCCTCAAAGCCTAAGTAATGAAGGACAGAGCTTAGACTCACATAAGCACCCAACAGGCTGTCCTGGCAGCTCAGCAGCAACTGCACCGCCGGGGTATGCCACAGGCCGCACAGGGCCATGGTCTCGTGGAAGGACCACGGATGGGGGGCCCCATGGGAGCCGGGAGCCCGGTGGAAACAGCCAGCCATAGTCCAGCATGCCAGGGAGAATAACACCACAGACAGGGGGCCCCACATTCCCTCCAGGGGCAGGAGGGGGCGGGGGGGGCACCAAGGCCGTCCGAGAAAGCCACAGGCCACAACATCATATGACAACAGAGCAAGGCATGGGGTGCAGACCCAGCACAGCTGCAGGAACTGAGCACACAGAGAGGACAGCCGACACACTAATCAGGCCGGCAAGTACACAATGTTGCCAACACGGAGAGGTGGGAGGTGATGACAGGAGACATGCAGCTGCAGTCTGCACGCCCGGGTGTGCACCGGCCCATGTGCATGGCTCCTGCCAGGGACAGCAGGTGTGCTCAATACCACGTACCCACCACCCAGGGCTGCCCACCCTGCAGGAGCCGGCACAGGCAGCCAAGGAGGGGGGGAGCAGGAATGCCCATCCCAGCCTATATCAGGGCTGCCAGCGGGCCCCTGGGGCTCACCTCACCATGGAGCGGGACAGGTTGGGTGCACGCTGGATGCTCCTTGCACTCTGTGCCGAGTGGTACCACGCCCACACCTATCATCTGTGCATCCAGACCGCTAAGGTGCACCTGGGCGCCCGCCTGCAGGTTAATGTGGCCTGGAGCGCTGCAGGGGCCTGCAGGGCTCACCAAGCCCGCAGGCGCTCCCTGGCCTGGCTCAGGGTGCAGCAGGTGTCCGGGGTGGACTTACAGGCTGTGAGCCGCAGCCAGACCAGGCCTGCCGTGATCCACAAGGCAGCCGGTCACCTCCAATGGAGGAGGGAGACCATGCGCCGGGCCGCCCTGCTCGCTATGTCCATCGCCCAGCAGCTATGGGTCACGGAGCGGGCCCAGGGCTGGTGGTCCTGGGTGCTGGTTCAGTGGGATGAGGCAGCCTGGAGGGCACACTTCCGGATGGACAAGCTCACTCTACTGTGGCTCACGGAACTGCTCACACCCTGACTGGAGTGACAGCACACCCCCATGAGGAACCCCATCCCCATGTTCCAGGAGGTGGCCATTGGGGTCTGGGCCCTGGCAACACCTGACTCCTGACAGTCTGTCTCGCAGCACTTCGGTGTCGGGGTGAGTACCGTGGCCTGTATCCTCCGGGATGTCTGTGAGGCTGTGAAAGGCGTCCTCCTGGACAGGGTGATCCAGCTGGTGGATCAGAGGACCGTGATGGCCGGCTTTGCGACTGGTGGCTTTCCCAACTGCATGGGCACCGTGGACGGCACCCATATCGAGATCTACTGCCCCTCCATGGGGGAGGCCGTGGAGTATGTCAACAGGCATGGGTATCACTCCCTGAAGCAGCAGGCGGTTGTGGACCACTGGGGGAGGTTCATAGACATCTTCACAGGCAAATTCAGGACCATCCACGATGCCCGGATAATGACCATCTCCCCCTTTTATGCCCGGATGTACCAGGGGGACTTTGCAGACATAGGGATGGCCAGAATCAAGGGGGTGCTGATGCCCCCCTGTATCCTGGGGGACCCATCCTACCCCCTCACCCGGTGGCTGATGAAGGTATACCCAGTCACCCGGACCCCGGCGGAGGCGCTCTACAATACTCGCCTGTGTGCCAGCAGTACTGTGGTCGAGCGGTCATTTGGGGCCCTCAAGCAGCGCTGGAGGAGCCTCGCCAGCTGGCTAGACTACACAGTGGAGACCTCGGCCCTAGTGATCGGTACCTGCTGCATGCTGCACAACGTGTGGGAGACCGATGGGGCCGCCCTTGAATACCCCATGCCTACCCGACCTCCTGGCCTTGTGCTTCTGTACGTGAACGCGGACAACCCGAGGGAGTACAATTACGCCAAACGCATTCGTGCTGCTCTAGCCAGGCACATCAACTTGGAGGCCCAGGCGTGAGGGCACCCACCACCTGGACCACCCCCCGGGGGCCCGGGGACATCCCCGGGAGAAGCCCCTAGGGGCAGGGTCCACCCCCCCATCTCCGGGCCCCTGAACTGACCACCGGAGGTGGCTGTGTCATCAGTGCATTTGTTTTATCACCCACTTACACATGCCCACCACCACCACGCCCTCCCTCAGACCACCTTCCCCCTTGTCCCCCGGCCCCCGCATTTCCTGGGCCACCTCCTTGAGCTCCCTGTGGGCGGCACAGAGCTCTGGGAGCTGCCCTCCGCCCCACTGTCCGTGTCCCCAACAGTGTCCTGGGATGCCTCGGTGTCTGGAGGGGCAGACGGTGGTGGGAGGGAGGACCCGGGACCCCCCTGGGTGGCTGCTCCCTCCGGAGGCCTATAGGGACTGGGAGGTGGATGCGGGGCCCCTGCTTGTGTGGAGGTGGCTGGGGCAGTTGGGGAGGCAGTGGGGGCACCGAGGGACCTGACATGGGGCCCTGGGCAGGCAGGGTGCCCAGCGGGGTGGTTGCCATGACATAGGTGCACATAGTGCCAGCGTGCAGGAGCAGGGAGGTTGCAATGTCATGGGACCTGTCCATCTTGGCTGAATACTCCCGCACCATTACTTCGATGGCCTGTTGCAGCCACCCAAACACCTCTACGTGCCTGCTGTGTTCCTGGCACTCCCACCGCTGCTGCAGACGCACCTCTGCCTGGAGCCTCTGGTCCATCCACTCCAGGAAGCACTCTATTGCCAGATCCATGCGGTCCACAGCCACGAACATCTGCTCCCCCTGTTCTGTGGTAGTCTGGACAATGTCATCTGCCTGGTCCTCCCTCCAGCGCCGTACTTGTGCCCGGTGCTCCCTCATCCGCTGGGCTGGGGGCACGGACCCGTGTTGCTGTGGCCCCTCAGGCTGTCCTGTAGGGTACCTAGCGGTTAGTTGATTGCCGCCCTGGGCGCCCGCCCCTCCTGGCCCCCGCCCCTTCTTTCTCACCCCTCCAGACCCCCAATCCTGCCCTGCATGTCCCAGGTCCTCCACCTGGCCTCCCCGCCCCCCCCACCCTGCCAGTGTGCCTCACCTGGGTCCTCTGGCTGCTGCCTGGGCTGGTGTGTGCCGGCCTCCTCACCCACCTGCCTCTGGTGCTGGGGCGTTCCGTGCTCTATGGGTTGGGGAGGTGGTTGGTGGGGGTATTCTGGGGTGTCCAGGTACCCCCCAGCCCTGTGTTGTGGGCTTTCAGGGGTGGGTGGGGCTGTGCCATCCCCAACCCCTCTATCCCCTTGCCCCGGGTCCATCCTCCCATCCCGTGCGCTTGCTTACCCTCGATGTCTGTCTCAGATCCCTCTGAGGCCAGCCCCTCCATGTTGCTGTGCTCCCCCTGCAACCACCGGCTGAGGGTGATGAGGGTGCCGGCCTCAGAGTCTGGCTGTCCATCCAGGGGGTGGGGGCTCTCCAGGCTGCTGTCCAGGGGGAGCCTGCTGGTTCCCAATGTCCCAGGGCATTCCTGCTGGGGGTCTGGGACCCTGGAGTGGGTGCCTTCCTGGGGGGTGGCAAGGGAAGGGGGTTCCTCGGCCCGTTCCCTGCCCTGAACCACAGCGCTCCCCACGAGCCATGGGGCGACTATTGAACCCTTCATATGAAAGATGTGGTCCAGGGCATCATAGAAGGGAGCGGTCCGGAGTCCATGTCCGGACCATTGGTTGTTGTCCCTGATGGCCTTGTACCCCCTCTTCAGCTCTTTGGCCTTGGAGTGGCACTGTGCTACTGTCTGGTGATGCCCCGCTGCCTCCATTTCCTTCACTATCTCCCTGAACGCATGCTCATTCCTCTGATTGAGCATGAGCTCCAGCTGATGTTCCAGGCTCCCCCAGATGCGGAAAGTCCCGGGTCTCCCAGAGCCCCCACTGCCCACCTCAGTGGTAGGGTCTTCTCCCCCTTCTCCCCTCTGGTTCTGCCTTCTCCTCTTCCTCCTCCTCCACCTGGGCAGGGACCATGTCCTCTGGGGGCTCTGACTCCCGGGCCCATTTGCGTGTCTGTGGAACAGAAGGGGGGGTGTTATTGGGTGTTTGGATGCAGTTCTGCCCCGATCCCTCCCCCTTTCCCCCCACCTGCCGACTGACTGTCCGGCCACCCACCCGGTCCCCCCTAAGTGCCCCTGTGCTGCTGGGTCCGCTCTCCTTCGTTCCCCTTACCCGTTTCTGGGGTGCCTCCTCCCCCAGTCCCTGGGGCTGCCTGTCCCAGCTGTTGCTGCTGGTGCATCTGTCCCTCCACCTCCTGCATGTGGAGCATGATCACCTCCTCCCCCGCCTGTGCCTCCACCACCACCACCACCACCTCCTCCTCCTCCTGCTCTCTCACCCACTGCTCGCCTCTGCCTCCCACCTTGCTCCATCCCGCCACATCCCCCTGCTGCTGTGTGCCCTTTAAATCTCCCTCCATGGCCTGTTTTGTTGCTGGTTGCCTGGCAGTGATGCTGCATGCTTTGTCCCTGGCTGGGAATCATTTTGTTTGATTCCGGCCGGTGATTGCCGTCCAGACGCTACTTTTTATTGTTTCCCATTGGGAATCTCTTTGACCATGTTTTCACAGATGGTCTGGGCCAGAGATCCGGAAGCATGGTTGAATTTGACCCCATGTGGGTATTGACTGTGGTGAACATCTGGCGGCCCCCAAAACAGACGTTCGAGGTGCTTTGACCCCGCCGCGGGATTGACCGTGGTTCACTGTGGTTGAGTGTGATCTCATAACGTCTGAAAATACCCACTTTTTGGCCCAACAGACGTTACTCCATCACATTCCTCATAGGGGGATTCACCGTGGTTGACCGTGGTGGCGTAACATCTGAAATCACCCCTAGGGGCATGCATGTCGTTTTTGTTATTGCAATAACAATAACAAAAATTGTCATTTTAGTTTTCATTAATGCAATAACAAAAACGATAATCAATAATAATGACAATGACAACTAAAATGACAATGTTGTTTTCATTGTCATCATTATTAGTGCTGAGACAGTTTGGTTTTGGAAGGGAAATGTGGAGAGGGGAGGAGGGAGCAGACATCTCCAAGCCCTAAACAGGGTTGAACTCTTGAACTGTGCCTGTGTTGGGAGGGGAAAGAAGCTCAGCAGTATCTGATGGATGCTGGCCCCAGCAGTCTCATGGCACTCTGTGATTGCTCAATGCCTGCTGCCTCCCACAACCAATCAGGGGGGCTCTGGGAGAGGGCACTGCAACCCTTTATAATGGGAGGGCCAGGTTTTTTCTCTCCGTTCTGCGAGAGGTCTGCTTGTCAGGTTGCATTTACAGAACTGTGGTGCTTGCACACAAAAAATCCTCCCTAGCCCTCGTTGTATTACCAATACCTTTCCTTCCTCATACCCTACATTTTGCCTTCTCCCTTGCCCTGCCCTTTTCCCCCCTGTACATTTTATATAGATAGGTAGTATAGATTAAATATAGATATATATTATAGACATATAGATTAGATTATAATAGTCATATAGATAATTGATTAGATAATAGATAGTTTTCCTTTCCCCTTCCCCTTTCTCCCTTATATTTAGATAGATATTACTTGTGTACATATATAGAGAGATTAGATATTATTTGGTATTTAGCCTAGTCTGTTTTATTATATATATTAGGGTTATAGAAAAGTCATATTGTGTAAATATAGGTTAGGTTTAAGTTAGTTTTTGTATATATAATTAGATCACATTAATATAGTACATATTTGAGTGTGTGTGCACTTGTGTGTACAACATATGTAGTACAATGAGAAAGGGAAGGAGTAGTTCAGCCTCTGGTGTAGGTGGCCCTGGTAGAGGCCGTTGCTGTGGATGTGTGTGTGGGGAAGTTGGCAAGCCCGCTGCCACATCTGCCACTGGTGGCAGAGACCCGATTTTTCCCCCTCAAGGTGGCAGGTCTTATCAGGGGAACATGCTGCAGCAGAGATGTTGGGATATCGATACCGATACCAAAAGTAAATTCTTTGCTTGAAACGATGACACTGTTGTTAGTAATAACAAAAATGAAATTTTAAATAATGAAAACAAGAATCACATGGGGGCCTGGTGCACACCCCTAGTGCATCCCCTCTCACGACTTTCTAAGGACATGTTCCCACAAGTATGAATCAGCCCTCAAACACTTGATCTCAGTTGCCGACTGTGCCACTAACTTGCTGGGTGACAGTGTATGAGTTTTTAAAAACTTTTCTGTCCCTTAACTTCTTACTGTAAAAAGCAGGTATACTACTATGACTACTACTACTATTAATACTAGTAGTAGTACAACTTATTTCTATAGCCCTACTAGGTATATTCAGCACTTTATAGCAGTATATATGGGTGCATTTTGTTACATTTAATGGGCTTTGGGTTGCTTAGATGAAAGATGTTCTGTAAATTCAAGGTAGTTCTGTTACCACAATCCACAAGCTATACATTACTGCCTGCCCTTTCCCTCCTTTTTAAAGGAACTGGTAATCAGTAGGATTCCCCCTACATTACAGGAAATTGAATGGGGAAAGTGTAAGGTTTATGGTTCGGGCAGAAGCAAACATTCACAGTTAATTGTTTGAATTCACCATAATTGAATGTTCAGTCTCAAGGAAAATTCATTGTCCAGATTTGAAAAGTCTGTTGAAGTTCACATGAGCAGCTATTTGGCATATGTTACTTCATTATTGTTTGATAATTGCTTGATAGTTCTTTTTAAAATGCATAAGTAATTGATTGATTAGCCTGCATCACGTGGTGAATGGAAATGCCAAAGAGCTCACATTCTGTTGGGAATTGTAGCCCTTTAGTCTCAAGGGCTGCCAAATCATTGATCATCATTAATTTTGATTCAGTTTCCATTGGAAATGTGCACAATGTCAATAAAAACCCCTAATAGGGATAGGTGAACAGAACTGAGTTCGGAGGTTCGGTTCAGTTCAGTTTGGAAATTCGGTTTGATTCGGAAGTTCGGTTTGATTGACTGAACTATTTGAGTTCAGTCTGAAGTCCGAACTTCCGAACAAAGTTCGGAAATTCAAACCCCATTGAACTAATTGGAATATTATCTTTTAGGGATGGGCGAACAGAGCTGAGTTCGGAGGTTCAATTCGGTTCGAAAATCGAGTTCGGTTAGGAAGTTCAGTTCGGTCGACCGAACTGCTCAAGTTCGGTCCGAACTCCGAACCACGTTCACCCATCCCTTCCCACTAAACTGTTTCCATTTTGAACAATATAAAATTAAACTATTAATTAGGATTTTAACGAAGGTGAAAAATCATCCAAAAATTAATCAGCTCTCAGCTCTGGGCCTTGGTGCCATTTCCATTTCTTCTACTGCCATGCGTGAGATCCTGGGCAGACCACTTTCCCTCTATGTGCCTCAGTTTCCCCCTCCCACCCTCTCTTTAGTCGGAATGCAAACTGTCTGCAGGAAGCAGGTGTTTCTTAGTTTGTGTACATCCAGCACCCAGCACAGTGTCCCATGGTCTTGCTATTGGTTAGAACTTTAGGTGCAATTGTAATACAATAATAAGTAATAACATAGAGAGGAACTGATTTAAACTGTAACTGAAATATAGTCGCATGACTATTTCTCAAAAATCTAAAATTTTCTTGTCTTGTTTTAAGTAAAAACTATGGCATTGTGAAAAGTGCTTGTGATGATTCAGGAGTCTTGGTTCCAATTTTCATGTTAGCCAGATGGACTCCCTAGGTGACTTTGGAATAGTCGCTTAACCAGGGACAAGAGAAAATGGGGTTAAATTGAAGAAAAACAAGGTGTGATCCACTGTCGTGTTCGCCAGCAGCTAGTACAGATGTAAGCTCCATTGAAATGAATGTTTTATGCCTGCTCTAACTAACTACTAGCAAGGGTACTATCTTACTGGAGGATCCTTGTTGTTAGGTTAACTATACATTGTTCAATAGTTAACTATGATGATGATGATTGATGATGATGATGATGATTATTATTATTAACAAACATTTATATAGTGCCAGCAGTTTACCTGGCACTTTACAAAGTAATAAAATAGACATGGTCCCTGCCCCTAGGGCTTACAATCTGAGAGACAGGAGCTGGGGGAGAGACTTAGGAAGGGGAACAGAGGGAGAGACAAGGGGTCTAACATTCATGAAGATGCGAGGTCTCAAGTGCACGTACTTGGCTTGGTTACGATGAGAATGACAGCAGGCAGGTCCATGTTGCAAGGATAAGGGTAAACAGATCGTAGGTATAGGAATAGTGGCTCAGCAGGATAAAGAGTCAGACAGAGCAGAGCGAAAGAGGTGAGTTTTAAGGAGAGATTTGAAGGTATGAAGGGAGGGGGCAAGGCGGATGTGGACAGGGAGGGAGTTCCAGGCATGGGGGGCAGCAAGTGAGAAGGGACGAAGGCGCTTAGGGGAGCAGGGAAGGCGTGGAAGGGTGAGAGAAGGGACAGAGGAGGAGCGAAGTGCACGGGCTGGAGTATGGAGGGCGATAAGTGCAGAGAGGTAGGGGGGAGCAAGGTTGTGAAGAGCTTTATAGGTGAAGACTAGGAGCTTGTGCAGGATTCGTTCAGGAAGGGGAAGCCAGTGAAGCGAAGAGAGGAGGGGCTGCACATGGTCGAAGCGACTGGCGAGGTAGATGACCCTGGCAGCAGAGTTTTGGACAGAGATGAGGGGAGAAAGGTGAGACCGGGGAAGGCCAGTGAGAAGGAGGTTACAGTAATCGAGGCGAGAGATGACCAGAGCATGAACAAGAGTTTTGGCAGACGAGACAGAGAGAAAAGGGCGAATCTTAGCAATGTTATGGAGGGAGAAGCGACAGGATTTAGCAACAGAGTCAATGTAGGGTTTAAAAGAAAGGGGTGAGTCAAAGATGAAGCCTAGGCTATGGGCTTGTGGGACAGGCAGGATGGTGACTCCATCAATAATTATTGACGGTGAGGAAAGAGAGGAAGAATTAGTTGCTGAACACTATTAAAGTGTTCAGCAACTGCAACTGCATTAGTAGTGTGTCTGTGTAGCTGTGCTCTGGTACAACCCCGCTAAGTATCCTGGGCTCTGTCCCTCATATTCCTCACTGTTCTACATATTCCTTGTGAATGTCACCTGTCTGTGAGCTTATTCCTAAAATGAGGGAGCAGGCTTGCAAAGTGGGGGGTTGGCTGAGGGGGAAAAGGTGCCATATTTAGGAAGCACAATCAGGCGAAAGGAGATTCAAATTCACAAACTCCTTTGCCCCATCTGTGCCATTCCTCCTCTCTTCTTACGCGCATGTATGAAACTATCACTGGGCCTTCTTGTAGGAGAATAGCCGATGTTTTCTGGAGTTACTGGTGCAGTTTATTTAATCTAATATCTCAACTCTTCACTCTTTGGAAGTTTGAAATCATTCTCCCAGTGACACCCATAGGGATTTCCTCATATTAATTAATTGAAAGCCTGCTGGTCCATTACAGAAGTGTGCAATGACCTCTACAATGCAAGTCACATTTGACTAACTCAGCTATTCTACACAATTTGCCAGGCAAAGCATGAAGGAGGAGTGCCCTTAATGAAAATAAAAACAGCACTGATTCCAACTGTAATGTTATTAAAGTAAGGAACTAGATCATAACAGAGAAAATAGTTTCACCAAGACAATTTTAATATCTTTCGGTATTTTCAGACGTGACAGGGCCCAATTCGTCCCGTCACAGAAACATCCTGGGGATTCCCCGCTGGGATCAAAGCGGCACCGCAAACAGACGTGCTGCCCGATCCAAGCAGGGAATCTGGGGGGGGGGGGGGCAGGGCCGTGCGGTGTGGTGCACAGACCCGCTCCCCCAGCAACCCACCCTCCCAAAGACAGGCGGGCGCTGTGGCCAATGCAGCCGCTGTGGCTGCCCGCCCCCGGGAAAGTGACCACGCCCCAGAATCGGCGGCAGCACGGCCGCCAATTCTGGGCCGCGGTCAGCAGCCAGACGTGACGTTGACACGCTCAACCACGTTGAATTCCCTGTGGTTGAGCATGTCAATGTCACGTCTAGCCAGTGTTATGCCGGGTGGTAACCCCCGTGAATCACAGGGGGAGGGGATCAGATTTACCACGCTTCCGTGCCTCTTCCGTGATTCATGGGGGTGAACATCTGGCGTAACACTGGCTAGACGTGACGAGATCATGCTCTCCATGTGGGAATCCACATCTGAAAATACCCATTGTTGTATTATATCACCATCATCCGAGCGAAAGGTGGTAGATAAAAAGCAAATAACAATTTCCCTATCCCAGCTGTACAGGGGAGAGATGCTTTTTGGATCAGATCAACAAGTCTATTTTTAATGTTTCTGGTTCCAAGGCCTTTCAAAGTTGCTGCTGATATTAGTCCATTTACTGACAACACAATTATCCTTATGCTCACGCGACCCTTATCAAATACCAGTCCCCTTTACCTGGCTGGCAAGCTCCTGGTATCTTTCCAGTTTCTCTGCAATACTCTTCTGCAGGTTGCCTTCCAATGGGGATGTGACATCAACCAATAAATAGCACAGTAGTATAAGGAGACACCTTGAATACTAATAAACTGCTCATGAATATTCCTGATGTGGGTGGGGTTTAATTTGCATATTTGTGACATCATGCCCAGGTGACTGGAAATGAAAGTGACATAGCCAGAAAGAGGCGTGACATAGCCAGAAAGGGAAGTGACATCACCAGAAAGGGATATGACATACCTGAAAAGTCCCACCTTCCACCAGAAGTGTCGTGGAAGTGGGGTATTGCTTCTGGGTCAGGGTGGGACTATGAACCTATGGTTCATAGGTTCCACCCTCCCTGACCCTGGAAGGTCCGTCTTGTTTTTGGAGGAAAGCTTGTGGGTCAGGGTGGGTTCCCTGACCCCACAAGGCCCGTTGATGCGAGTCATCTGACCCCTCAAACATATCCTCCCACCAGCCTGAACCAATAGGAAAGGGTTTTTGTCAGCCTAGACCCACGCCCTAAAGAGTTGTCTAACCAATGGCAATGGGATGTCGCTTCCTGAGGTAGGCTGACTTGCAGAAAGGAGATCATGTGACCCCTCTAAGAACTCTTCCCACCGCCCTCGACTAATCCCTGTAGAGCTTTCCCCATGGGGTGTGAAGCTGCATGTGAGGGGTTGCCATTTTCTGTACAATGTGCAGTGTGGTGAAACAGACTTGGGGGGTCCCGTGCCACAAATGTGTTTTCTTTTACTCCATTTGGGCCTACATGAGAAGGAACTATGGCTTACCTCAGCAATATTACCCCAGCGAGGCCTTTGGAGCTGACAATTCCATCACTGGTGGTGAGACATTTGAACCGAAAGTGCTACATTAGCTTAAGTTCAGAGGATGCGAATGCCGAAGGAATCCCTATGGCCAGAGTTCTTTTTGGTATGCCTATCCAGTGCAACAAGGAATCTCACATAGACATGAAGGCTATTGAGGAGCCCAACTTGGTTTTCTCCCCAGGGTGGTCGGACGTAGCAGAAGATGGGGTATCCCGGGCAAAACATTCACAGGTAAGAAAGATTTTTCAGGGTGATTAAAAGGGGTCTGTGTGCCTAGAGATATAATGGGATTTACTGTCACAGAGTAATGCTTTTAAAAAGAGTGCTAGCCCATTGTGGTCTTTAATTTTCATTCAGGAATTGTTTGAAAGTTCACTGGCTGCTGTTGAAGAGGTTGAAAGAAAACCAGAAGGCCCTGCCTGCTTCTGTCCTGAGAGAAAAGATGCAGCTGATCACTCACATGTTGTCCTTCAGAAACATCTAGGGACCGAGCTGATGGAAACTGACTGGGTTCCACCTCAAAAAACCAATGCCACCATGCAATCCATCATAAGGGTCAATGTTTATGGAATTCTAAAGCATTGTTTTAGAAAAAACTGTTTTCGGACTGTGAGGGGAGTGTATTTGATGCCCCGGGGCAGAGAACTATGATGATGAAAACAGAAAGCTTAAAATTCTTTGTAATAGGTTGACTTGAAACTGTTTTACACATCATCACCTTGCTTGGCTATGCCATGCAATGCTTATCTGTAACCAAAGACATTTTAGATTTAACTTTGGTTTTGTTTTATAAAGTGGAGAATTCTCAAAATCTGAAACAAACTTTGGACAGTTTGGTTAAGCCATGTGATAAACACATTGTGTAATTTATAGAAATTGTTATTAAAAAGAGACACTTTAAATCCTTTTTAAAAAGAGATCTGTGTGAGAAAATCCTAAACTTTAACATAGCCAGTAAAGTTGTATTGTATTACAAGATTCTGTAAATAAAGCACATTTTGAAATCTATTTGTGTGTCTAGGCTATCATGGTTTTTAACCTGCAAAAGTGTAGGGAAATGGAAACAGATTAATTTTATTAGAGAATGTTTATTTATTTATTTATTTTTATTTTCTAAATTTATACCCCGCCCCTCCTGAGAACAGCTCGGGGCGGCTTCCAACAACAATAAAATACATATATAAAAATAAATAAATATATAAAACAATCTAAAATTAATCAAAATACAATTTAAGTATTTAAAATAGGGCCCCGGGAAACAATTTAACATTAAAACAATAAACAGGGTAGGGGAGATAAAAACCCTACCTCCCCCCCTCCCAAAAGGCCTGGGCGAACAGCCAGGTTTTACAACATCACCAGAATGTCAACAGGCTTGGGGCCAGGTGAGCTTCCTCTGGAAGGAAGTTCTAAAGGTGCTGCCTGGCCACTGAGAATGCCCTCTCCATTGTGGCCCCCCGCTTTACACGGGGAACCTCCAGGAAGGCACCCCCGGCAGACCAAAGGAGCCACTCTGGGGCACAGAGGGCGAGGCGGTCCCTGAGGTATGAGAGACCCATACCGTAAAGGGCCTTGTAGATCAACACCAAAACCTTGAACCTGGCTCGGCACGCTATTGGCAACCAGTGCAGCGTCCGGAGCACAGGTGTAATGTGCTCCCGACGACCCATCCCCATCAGGAGACAGGCCGCCGCATTCTGCACTAACTGCAGCCTCTGAACCAGGAACAAGGGAAGCCCCACGTAGAGCGCGTTGCAGTAGTACAGCCTCGAGGTGACGAAGGCACGGATGAGGGAGGCCAGGTCCGGGCTGGAGACGAATGGACGCAGCCTTTGCACCAGATGCAACTGATGGAAGGCAGCTTTAGTGACTGCCTCCACCTGCCGATCCAGGCGGAGATCTGCGTCCAATATCACCCCCAGACTCCGGACCT
>QEPC01011522.1:216822-265949 GCA_003113815.1 Sphenodon punctatus
ACTTACCTGCGGCTGCGGGGACGCCGCGGCCGCTGGTGCTGGGGGGGGGCTCGCCTCGGGGTCTCACTCTGTTTGATCTATCTTTTACAACAAAAAGCCAGGCTGGGCAGGGTGGGTGGGGGGTGTCCCCCCTTCCACCCGCGCAGCCTGGGAGGGGGAGGGAATTAATTTTAATTGATTGCATTGGTTTCAATGGGGACACAGCTCCCCATTGAAACCAATGCAATAAATCCGGTACCGGTATACCGGATTCAATCCGGGAATCCGGTTTTTGTGAAACCGGTAACCGGTAAAATCCGGTGTACCGGTACTGGTACCGGGCCCGCCCCTACCGGCTACTTTCGGGTGGGGGAGGGGACAAGCCATCCCTTGCTACCGGATTCTGTGCTCCCCCCTGCCGCCCGGCACTCACAGTAGTCTTTCTCTCCGCAGGTGGCAGCGGAGCAAAGTGAACAGCGGCGGCACCCATGGACCCCCTCCTCTTCAGCTGCAGGATGGAAACAGCCCAGCAACAGGCTCACAGGCAGGCAGGTAAGTGTTAAATCGAGAAGTTACACTGATGATAGAAAAGAGGTTGAAGGAGACCGGTACTACACTACTTCTTAGTCAAAGGGCCAAGAAAGCTTCTCAGTCATTTTACATCAGACATGCTGTCTGCGGGTGGGTCTTGAAAGTCAGTTAAAAGAATGCCTCTCCAGTGAAAGAGTTAATCTTATTAGGGTAGGGTTGCATTAGGTCATCAAAGCATGGTGACTTCTGAGACAAGTCAGGGTATGCGTTTGGCTAACACAGCAAACCTTCACTCTGTCCTTTGTGGGAATCCAAAAAGGCATAAGAAATGGTTTTAAAACAGCAGGATTTTGCACCCTGACATGTGCAAGAGAAGCCACAGCAGATCCCTGTTCACACTGGCTCTTTTCCCGTCGA
Organism: Sphenodon punctatus; assembly: GCA_003113815.1. NCBI lineage: Eukaryota > Metazoa > Chordata > Lepidosauria > Sphenodontia > Sphenodontidae > Sphenodon > Sphenodon punctatus. Next base: position 217,750 of record QEPC01011522.1, read on the forward strand.
CTGGCTCCTCCGACTGGCTTTCCCGTCGACTGGCTCCTCCCGACGGCTGGCCCCTCCCGTTGCCATCACTGCTGCCGCAGGTGGGAATGCAGCATTTATTATGAGTAGGGGTTAAATAATAGCTGCTATTTTCTACTTTCCTAAAGCATGTGAAAAAAGCAGTTTGCCGATAAATTTGTCTAGCCATGTCCATTTGTAATACAGCACTGCCATCTACAGGTGGAAAATGGAAACAACAGGTCAAAAATCCTAGATATGCAATCTGGAAAGTAGTCAATAAGTTTTTGGGTCTGGGTTAAAAGGGTGGGGTGGGGCTGTTCCACTGTTTTAACAATAAGTTTTGGTGGGTGGTAACCCTCTGCTTTTCTAAGCTTGGTATTTATTTATTTTTATTTTGGAGATCCAGGGGGAACATCTGTCTGTTTGCAGCAGTTCTTGGAAGGTTAGTATTTTTTCATAGTAATATATAATTTTACAATGAATTTCATTTCACCTTTTTGTAAACTTAAATGCTTTACACAGATGTGTGTGGGTGTTTGTTTTTTACTGTAGAAACTTTTATAACAAGACATACTATATCTGGGAAACAAGATTCTTCTCCCCCAGAATGGGTATGTTTTAAAGAACATGGTGTGTGGTGCATGCTGCTTGGTTATACTGCTTTTAAAGTTTTCGTTTTGCAAATCTTAAAATGAAAATTCTGAAAAGAGTTAATTTTTTTTAAATTTAAATCAAGAGCCCTAGGAGCACATGTTGGGAGAAAGGGGGGCATGTTGGCTGGTAACTGCTTTTAAAAAGCTTTGGTTTTTAAAAATAACTATAGAATCTTTTTTAAAAATGATAATTCTATGCCCTCTCGTCCGTTCAGTCAGACGTTGGGAGATCCCTGCCATGGACACTAGGAGGCAGCAAACTGACTTTCGACTGGGCATGCGTAGGGGATCTCCCTCACATTCCCCAGTCGAAAGTCTGCCTCAGAACAGAAAGGAGTGTAGCAGGGTGCTCCGCACCCACCGGCGACTTTCAGGCCCCCCCATCCCCCCTAAGGGGGGGGGCTCTTCCGTTTTTTCTCAGATAACAGCAGGGGGCACCGGCCCCAACACGGATACAATAACGCTGTGTGCGCTGGAGCTTCTGGAAGCGGCAGCCTCCTCCTTTCCCCGTTCCCGGCTTTCTGCACAGGACGGGGCTTCACAAAGTCAGGGGTGAGGCCCACCGGGTACCCCCCCACATGGGCCCACAGATTCATGGCGGAGGTGGCCGGGACCGCCGGGTGCGGTACCCCAAGCCACTACGAGGAAAGCCCTGCTGACAACCAAAGGGCGAAACTGAAACTGCGCGCTCTGCAGCACCGTTTCCAGCACAGCCCACCAAACTACGGCCTGCTCCGCCGCAGCCGGCTTAGACCTGGACTGCTGGCAATACGGGGCCCGATATATGCATGGGGAGGAGGTTCTGGAAGAGGGAGGTAGCCACAGCTGCCTCCCCACAAGTAAGTGGGGACCTGGCGCTGGATTTCCAGGCACAGGAGAGCTCTCCACGAGCCAATTAGCTCAGGGCCCAGCCCTGATACATACAAAGGGAGTAAATCCCTAGTGTCCCCAAACCTCTCTCAAGGGAGGTTATTTGTGAAGCCACCTTCAGGGCTCTTCCCTGGCCACTGACAGGATGGGCATAAGCATCCCACTTCCTCATGGAATCTATCCTTATAGGAGCTACTGGACCCCGCCTCCGAGGGGACCCACCTCGACTCCCTCCTAAGTGAGGAAGGTGAGACCCCCCCCATGAGGGCTGGAGTCAGTCCCTTCCAAGTAAGCGCTCTATGTTGGCACGGTGCCCCCCAGGGTCGTCACTCCTACTGAGAAGGGGGCTGCTCCCCCAACCTGTAGGCCTAGTGGCTAAGTGCCTGCTTACTATACAATTGTGGGGTCGATCTGCGGACTCAGATCCCCACTCTTTTTCTGCGCACCCTGCCCCCCCCGGGAGAGGGCTACAGTGGTATTGCACAGCTACTGGATGCTCCAGTACCTGAACGCATGGCATGGGCTCAAATCTGGGTCCCCGCAGGTTACAACAGCGAATCTAGGAGTGGAAGGACACCCTCCTCCAGGGGCACTGAGAATCAGATGGACAACCCCATGTATAGGGCCCTGAGTTCTTACAGGAGCACAGAGGGTGATTTAATCAACCTGAACCCCGGGGAAAAAGAGATTCATCTCCTCCTCCTTCAACGGGGAGGAATCGGAGGCTATACATCCCCTAGGGAACCACAGCTCCAGTGGGGCCCCACTAGGCACAGCCTGTCAGAAAATCAACTAGGCCCCATGGAGGATACCTCCCAGTTCCTCCCAGCTTTCCAAGCCCCAGCAGATCCCACCATCTGCAGCATGATCTCTGCCCTTCCTCAGGTGAATGCAGCCACTGTGGCCCTAGCGCGCCTGTCAGCATTCCCCACAGAGGGGATCCCCTGACAAAGGACCCCACAGGCAGGGGAGCTCAGGTGGAATAGGGCCCAGCCCAAATGGTGGCACATAACCACTGCCAGGAGCCAGTGTGGCATAGTAATGGGGGGGCTTTGCGCTGGGATCTTGGTATCAGGACTCAGATCCTGCTCTGACCGGGAGCTCACTCGGGGGCCTTGGACGGCTCGGAGCCTCTCGGCCTCAGTTTCCCATCTGTGGAGTGGGAATGGATGCCTGTGTTCCTCTCACCTGTGTCCACCCCAGCTCAGGCTTTGGGGTAGTCATGACGCCATTTAAACTGGGCAATCCCCCAATAATCAGCTGCCCTGTCCAACAATCTTGCCACCAACGTTTCCCTGGCACTTGTTCGCCTCAGGGACTCCACATGGGCATACTAACCGGGGCCACTAGGGGCATGACAGCCTGTATAACGGCTAGTCCAGACTATACTCCACTCCTGTTGGGCAGACCCACGCTCACAAAGAGGCGCGCTAACGTGTCAAGTGTAGGAACCATACCCTTAACCTCCAGCTGACTTATCAGGGACCAAGCGGCCGGAAGCACCAGCCCCAGATCCCTCAGGGTGCTTGGAGTAAGGTCCTTCAGCCCCAGCAGCCCCACCAGCCAGCACCCACGGCAAAGCCAGGCCTTTGACTTCCATGGACAGGGGGTACGTCATCACACACACACCCCGATCCCGCATCTCTTCAAGAAGGGGAAAACGCCCTACGAACCCATCAGGCTCCATGGTGTGGGAGCCATAGAGGGCACCTTGGCATGTGCAAGGAAGGGCCACTGCTCTAATTCTGCCTAGTGCAGAAGGATTCGGGAGGCTGGACACGGGGTTTTTAACCTCAAGCAGCCGTATAGACTGCGCCACAGATGGCACTTCGAGATGAATCACTAGCCCTCATCTCATTAGCCCTAGGCAGGGCCACCCGGAGGGCCGCTCTGGGCCTCAGATCACTTACAGCATGTCCCCATTCTCCAGGCTTGCTGGCGTTGGCTCCGTCAGGGTTAGGAGGGGACTGTCTGGCAATACCGAACGTTCCCCTGGGGGTGGAGACGGTACTGAGACCCTTCACCAAGGTCCTAGTCCTGCTCATCACCAATCTTGGCTTGGTAGAGAACGGGTAGCCGTCTATCCAGGCTTAGATGACTGCTAATCAAGGCTCCGTAACAGCACTGGCCCTGGGGCCACCTTCTCAGAGCCATTGCCTCCTAAGAACACCATGTTTTTTCCCCATATACAGGGACAGGGGCCACCCAGACCTTCTTAGCGGCTGAAGCACCTGCAGGGGCTCGTCGATATAGCAAACGGTAGAGGGTTCCCCTCGTAACGCACTGCAAAGCAGGATTCAGCGCTCTAGCGGTAAGACTCCCTGCTCAGGGAGCCTAAATCAGAGACCTCGGCTGCGGGGTAGGGCAACGCTTTATTTCCCGTTCAGGTCTCTAGCATCTGGCATCTAGCCAGCCGAGACACCCTCAACTCGCTCACTGGTGGGAGAACCTGCACGACTTCGAGCAGGGTGTCCCCCTCAGGGTCCCCGAGTACAACGGCGCAGGGCCGTACGACTGGCCCTTCAGTACCTTCGCCCGCTTTGCAGGGCACACACGTTAAATCTTATGGACAACTATGGTTCAAGCGTACAGAATCAAGCAGGATGGCTCAAGGACTCGCACGCCTAATGCCTCCTCAAGGGGCATGAACCCACCTATTCCGCTTACCATATCAGGAAGGATAAAGATAGGCAGACTGATTGAGCAGAACGGCGATACACCTGGGGGAATGGCTCCTCAGCACCGGAGCCGTCCAACTGGTAAAACTCACCTACTAATCCTCGAACCCTTTGCCTCGTCAAGCAATGCCAAGACGAGACGCTGCTTCACCCGATGGCCTCACCTCAAGGCGAAAACACACAATGCCCCTACTGTCAGGCGGGTCGCCTCCATGCCTTTCACCTTGTCTGCTTTTGGGGCACACAATATGCAGGAACAGCCGTTCCGAGCTCCAGGTATCTTACTGGACCTTTCTGGCCCCGCAGGCCCTGGGTTCCAGACCTCCCTAGCATAGCCGCAGGACACCTCCCTGATTCCCGGAAGTCCCGGGCCCACTGTTTCTGTGCCCACCGCGGTACATACAGCCGGGCTTATAGCGTCTGTCAGCTGGGCTCTGAGTGAACAGCCAGGCGGGGGTTTGGGACTGTTTGAAACACGTGCAGCAGGCCCTGCCAGCCTTTCGACCTTACACAGTGTCACATTAGCATTGCACCAGGCAGATGTTGGGCTCCTGGGCCTTTCCTCTAGTCCCGCCATGCCCTCCCCCATGATATATCAGGTTCTCCTTCTCCTGGGGGGTCTGGAGAGGGTTTTTTCCCCCCTTAATACCCTGTTCCACACAGGTAAGGGCACTGGATAGCACCCAGGGGGAGCTTCTGGTCAACACATTTCTGGAGCACTATGTCAGACAATTCATGAGGGCGACACGTCTCGTCTCACCCCATTGACCCTTGGGTTCCACAAGCAGAGCTTGTACATATTAGTTCCAGCCCTGGCCGCGGTCCTCCAGGGTTGCCCTTCTTCGTCTCGCTTGGGTGGGGTCTTCCTGTTTACCATCGTCTCGCCCAGGAGGGTCCCCGAGCTCGGAGCCCTCCCCAGCGTCAAGGCCCTGGTCACCCCTCGCAGGGAATTGGTCATCCTTCATTGGATCCCACCTTCCTTCGAAGTTTTCCCCTATTCCTCCAGGCCCAGAGCTGGGCCTCCCTTCCTTCTATCCTAGAACCAGCCATGGACCGGAACGGGAAAGATACTCCCTAGACGGCCGCCATCCTCTCACGATATAGGGGGTGGACGCGTGCATTCACACGGCGTCCTGTCTCTCGGTTACATACCGTCCCCATTTTAAGGATGACTAGGCTTCCAAACGTCCATGGCCAGTTGGACATCAGCCTGCCTTTCAGACGCCTACAGGGCATCAAGCATAATGCTACTGGTCAGTCCTTGCTCTTCCACCAGGCGGGTGGCAGCTCACTGGGCCGCCTTTTCTCTAATCCCTAGGTGACATATGTTTTGCTATCACCTGTAGGAGCTTCCACACCTTCCCTGGGTTTTGTAAGCTAGACTTAGGGGAATCCCTAGGCGAACTAATTTTACTGGCACTGGTAGAAGCTTCCACACCTTCCCTGGGTGTTGTATGCTAGACTTATGGGACTCAGCGGAGACCGCCCGGGCAGGCGGGTGCTTCAAGGGGTGCTGAGTTCTCAATGGGCGCCCTAGTCCCACCCATGCCTAACTTACTGCTTTGGTAACTCCCAACGTCCGACTGAACGGACGAGAGGGCATAGAAAGGGCAATTGGGTCACTTACCTTGGGAATTGCCTTTCTATTCCCTCGAGGGAGTTCAGTCGGCCCACCCGGACTTTTACCTGGGCGCCATCTTTAGTAGAAAACCAGGGAAAACCAGAAGGCCTACTAGCGTCTGAAGCTGGCAGCCACAGTCGGCACTGAAGCCTCCGGACCTCCAGAGCTCCATGAAGGTAGGATCCCTGGGTGGGAACTTGCAAGTAGGGTGATCACTGGGGTGGGTGGGGTGTTAACCCCCCCACCCCAGGGATCATACAGTACACTACTTAATACTTACCGGCTGCTGCTGGGATGGCCGCTGGTGCTGGTGGACTCACTCTGGGTTGCCGGCGGCGGCCTGGAGCCTCAGTAGGGACACTCAGGGGAATTTTTTTGTTTAAATCTAGGCTGGGCAGGGTGGGTGGGGGGTGTCCCCCCTTCCACCCGCGCAGACTGGGAGGGGGGAGGAATTTTTTTATTCCATTGATTTCAATGGGGACAGTGCCCCATTGAAACCAATGGAATAAATCCAGTATTGGTATACCGGATTTAATCTGGGAATCCCGTTTTTTGGAAACCGGAATCCAGTAAATCCAGTAGCCGGTAATTGCCCTGGGGTCCCACCTCTACTATTTCTGCTAATATTTCCAGTTCCAAAATTCTGGGAATTGTCTCTCTTCACCTTGTCTCCCTCCTTGCTTTATGCACAGCTACTAGGGTTGCCACCTTCCATGGGCCAAAATGGGAGTCTCAGGGCAAAAGATGCAAAAGATGGCAACCCTAACAGCTACTGAAGCAGTGATTATTAATGGGGACAAGGGGAAATCTGTTGGAGCGCTAATGTATTACAAGTAGTTCTATACTGCAAACACTCAAATGAATGGTTTCTGGTTGCCTACAAAAGAGGCCATGTCTCCCCTTCACGGGCACCTATTATGAAATTTCAGTGCCCACCTTATATTCGGGCCCTATCCTTCTCTGCCAAATTTGGTTGGAATCAGTGTGGGGGGTTCCAAATGTATTAGGACAGTGCTATGCTCAAAGGAATTCATTGGGATTTTTCAGCTACAAAAGGGGCCATATTTCCCCTCCAGACACACCGAGTGTTAAAAAAATCTTTGAGTCCTTATTTACATTTGGATCTTCTGCCTCTCTGCCAAATTTGTCTGAAATTGGCTTGTGGGACCAGAAATGAAGAGAACATGTACACACACACACACACACACACACACACACACACACACACAATGCTAAAAAGATAGTTAGAACAAAAGAAGAATGGAGGCAATATGATTCTCCCCCACCATTTTTTATTCACAAAATCCTAGATCCCAGTCTTGACAGAACTGTTCAAGCTCTTCCGCATTCATTCTGTGAATGGTACAACCTATCAAACTCACTTGTAAAGGTCAGATGTCACACCCCGATGTCAAAGCCATCTAGTCTGCAAAGATGCTGGGAAACAGAGTCCAGTATCATAATGGGTCTCACAAAATTCTTCCTATTAAAATCAGGGGTAAACTAATATCCCTAAGGCCACAATCTGAAACCTCATACTTGGGAGTAGTCTTACTGAAGTGATCAGGACTACTCTGGACCGCAGGCCAATCAGCACAATCCTTTTGCCAGATAGCACTGACACTAAGGCTGTTTTTAAACGGAATGCACCCATGCAGGTCCACCCATCCCCCACACCCAAGCGCCCATCTGAAGTGGGTGGGCGCACGCTCCTATGACCCATGCACCACTCACTCCTGCCCACACATGGAGCATCGGGGGGAAATCCAGAATGCTGTGTGCGGGGGCAAGAGGGGGCAGTGCATGGGTATGGGAACACGCCTAGCACACACCCATTCGAGCTCATTTACCCCCTCCCACTCACTAGCCATGCATCGGCTCTCCACTCGGCACACACAGACCCACCCCCAGCCATGCGCGTGTAAAAATGGCTTAAATGCTGTCACAATTCCCATTAGAGGATGACACTGGAAGCCTTTCTTAAGCAGCAATTGTGCATATGGAAATGAGGGTCACATCATTCTCATTGTATTTTTTATTTATGTGACGGTTGTAAAGAGATAAATGAAGATGCAGAGAAAAAGGGAAATGGCTGGCATTGGGCTTGATTCTCTTAGAACAACAAAAAGCAGAATGTATTTCCCCAATTTGATTTCTGATAAAAGGCTTAATGTCCAATTCAATCAAGGCTGCCACTCTGCTTAAGCACGTTATCCTTGGAATCCATTTACAAACATGGCAGAACACATAAAAACAAGAACTTTCTCATTATTTATTAAAACTTGCCTAATGTGTACAAAGGACTAGCGCCCAAATCTCCACTGAGGGCCTTGGCAAGCCACAAAGGATGAAAGACTGCAATGAAAAAGAGATATTTGCTTTTGAATGTACTATACCTACCTTATGGCAAAGCAGGAAAAAGAGGAGAAAAGCCACTTATTAATTATATGGTGGCCAGTAAAGTATGCCACAACAAGGACACCTACAGTGAGGCATCAAGGGTGCTGTTGCTGCATGATGATGTGCAAGCTTAGCTTCCACAGATTCACGGATTAGAAGCTGTGTGATCTTCTGCATAACACAGACCGTAGAATTTCACCCTGTAGTTCCTACATCAAGCCCATAACCCCTGGCTGAGCTGCTGAGGGTGGTTCCATGCATTTGCCTTGCCCATAGGAAGAGAACACATGTGAACTCCTGGAAAGAGAGAGTTCACACATGCTGGGAAACACATGTGAGCACCCTCATCTTTGAGTGCAGTAGCAAAGACCGTCCCAGATCCTGGCTAGTGCTCTCCCAGTCCACAGACAGCAACTCTGGATGATAACAGACGAGCACTCCTGTGGGAGGACTGAGAGGTGTTGCTGCTACTAGAGATCCACGCCGACCTCCTCCTTTGGTGATGGGCCCTCCCAATCTGCCTGAAGTGGAAACTGCTATGGTGGACAAGTTACACACTACAGGTGGAGCAAAACCTGGGGCAGCTGATTTATTTATTTATTAATTATTATTATTATTATTATTATTATTAATTATATTTTACTTATTTATTTATTTATTTATTTATTTATTTTCTGGAGTAGTTACTCCAGGCTTGGCACATAGCCAGACCTATGTTCGTATTTTGGATAGCCCTTGGGGTACCCAAACGATATCTGTGATTGAAAATGGGTCACGCGCAGATCATGCAAGGCTAGGTTTGCCACTTCTTGTGGTTTGGCCCTGACTCAGGACCAGACCACAAGAAGCCCCTGAGACTCCATTTTGGCCAGTGTGAGTCTCAGAGTCAAATCGCACGAGGTGGCATGGCAACCCTGTGTGTGGCTATGGCTAATGTAGCCACTAGGGCTAAAACAAGATTTTTCCAAAAATGGGAAATCTCATAAAAATCCCAGTTCCCAATACCTTCTTGGTCAAATTGGGAACCTCTCCATATTTGGTAATATCTTGATCAACTTTTCATTTCTTGATTTACTGACTTTCTGCTTACCAGGATCGCATTTACCACTTTGCTGTTCATCGCTTCACCATCCATTTCAAATCCCAAGAGGTAATACCGATGCAATACTGCATTTCTTGCACTCCATTTTCCCTTGCATTTCCTTGTCACTCATTGGCAGGTACACACATTCCTTTACTAATCTGCAATTCAGTTACAGATTGGTCAAAGCAAAGGGAACAACATAGAACAACAATTCTAATTTGAGGCACAGGAGTGGAGGTTAAGGGATTACTGGGTGGAGGGGAGAGGTTAAGGAGTGAGCTATGTGCACAGTGATTGGCTCAGAAACACAGAAACAGCAAACCCAGAGTGAAATGGTACCCTCAGCAATTCAGTTAGTGGTAAATGAACAGTTAAGTGTAAAGTTGGTAAACTGGGATGATATTTCACAATATTGTGAGAATCAAGAAATCAGATAATTGTCAGGAAATCGATCCCAGTTCCTGATATGGCAAACTTTCTTGCAAGCAGCAATCTTTTTGGGGGGTTTTCAGTTCTAGTAGCCACCCAAAGTAACCCAGTCCTAACTGAATTTCTTCAAGAGTACGCCATATTACTAAGCAAGGTCTTCCACGGTTAATTACACTCATTGCTAGATACTTATGCCTTGCCTAACTTAAGCTTAAAGTCACTGGATACCATTACAGTTTAGCAAGGGTAATTCTCTTCCCCTCAAAAGGAATGCAGAGCCTCCACAATAACACATCCTCCAACCTCCCTTGCTCTCCTCTCTCCCCCTCCCCCCATGGCTTTGACTCGATGGCCCTCAATGGGCAGCAGTGGGTGTGGGGGATGGGTGTGCTGCTGCAGTGGGTGGATCTGGGGGTGTGTTCTTTCCCACAGATACACACCCATCTACACCCATGGATCCTCCTTCATTGCTCCAGGTGGATCCATGGGTGGGTGATGGGTGGAGGTGGGTGGAAATGGATGTGTGTCGGGATCATGCGCGCACGCACCTCCACCCACCACCCATAGTGTTTGCACAGATAAACACCCATCAAACACCTATTTCCCCACCCACTTCTGTGCCGTTTCCATGGATGCCCCCCACGCATCTAACACCCTCCCGCACACCCAGCTGGGGGGGCATCTGTGTAAAAGTGGCCAATCTTTGATCTTGCTGAATGTCAGAGCATTTCCTTTCCTCATCATAATATCCTACGTTCCAGCGCTGCTGCTGCTTCCTCTTTTAGAGGAAAGAGGAAGCAGCAATTCCCCCGTCCCTCCCCCCCCCCCCCCCCTAACCCATCAAATCTGCGCTACCTGAGCCAAAAATTGTGGTTCATGTAATAACCAGAGACTGTGATTACTCCTCGGTCATGATTTGTGCTGCTTTTTGTGGTGTCAGATGAGCTCTGCAGAGAATGGCTAGCAGCCCTGTAACTGCTTTGAAAAGGCTTCTGTGTTGTTGTTGAGGAGGGAGAGACTGTCAGCTCCTGCCACCCCTCCAGCCCACTGCTGTTTACTAAAGAGTGGGGCTGCCTCAGCCAAGCAGGCTGCATAGGAGCTGTAGCTCATCCTTCCCCTGCTGAGACGAGACAGTTCCGGTCTCCCACATCAGCAGCCTAGTTGTGTTTCTCTGTGCTGCTGGGCTATGTGGGGGGATTAGTGGCAGGTTTCACTTGTTTGTCGGGTGGGGAGGGAGGCTTTTTTTGTTAGGGCATGTGTGGAGGGGGGCATCCTGCATGGTGTTTGTGATGGGGAGAGGGTAGTAGCAAATGACACATCTTAATAAAAGTTTATCTTCCAATCCAAAACACCCTATCCACATGTATCAGGCACTCCATTAAAGATCCTATCATTTTATTGCCTTTAATATTGAGTGTATAGCATTTTATTATAATGTTATGTTAAATCATATTTAATATAAAATATGATTAAATATTAGAGCAGAAGGATCTGTCATAATAAGTTTGATGATGGCTTTATAACCATTTACTACTGAAGGTTATACTGGGGTATATGGGAAAGAAGCAGTCTGTATGATACGTATGTGGGGTGGAAAAGGGGGTGTTGCTTGCATATGTGGGTTGGGCGCTCTCACTGTTTTTTGTGCTGGGAATGTGGGAAGGGGCATTAATTATTGTCTGTTTTTCATAAGATCATAGAATGTCAGAGTGGGATGGAGCACTGAAGGTCATCTAGTCTTATCATCTGTTTGGATATAGGATGACTGCAACTACAACATCCCCAACAGATGGCTGTCCAGCCTCTTTCTGAAGATCTCCAGTGATGGAGAGCCTACAGTAGGGGCAATGCGAAAAAGCCATTCTGTTTTTGTGGAATATTTTGCAAAAAGAGAATGGATAGCAGTATTTTTGATTGGAATTTTGTCTATTTCAGTCAGAATTGGAACAGACTGTCATTCATTCCACTCTCCAATTGGAACAGACAAAATACCCGGTTCCAATCAGAATTTGGAATGGATGAAATTTCACCTTCAGCCCTAGCCTACAGTCTCTGTGGACAACTTGTTCCATTGCTGTTAGGAATTTGCTTCTGGTATCTAACCAAAATCTACCTTCCTGTTATTGGAGCCCAATATTTCTAGTCCTGCCCTGTGTAGCAATGGAAAACAGTTTTCCTTGTCATCTTTTTGGTTGCAACCCTTCAGATATTTGAAGACTATCATGCCATTGCCTTCCCTTGATCTTCCCTTTGTTAGACTAAGGGCGTTGATAGACGATCCCGCTGAGAAGCGGGATCATCCAGCGCTGGCATCTGTCCCCCGCCTTCCTCTCTCTGCCATGTCTGCTGTTCAGACACGGCAGAGAGTCTTTGTGCGCATGCGCACCCTTCCGCGCACGCGCACGCGCACAAGCCCAGGGAACCCGGAAGTGCGGCGTTAAGCCCGCACTTCGGGGATCCACGTTGGAGGGGGCAGAATCGCCTGCCCCCTCCGACGTGGGGTAAGATGCAGCCGGAGCAGATAGATGAGCGCAAATAAAGGCGGCTGATCAAAGGATCAGCCGCCTTTTTTGTCTCGTCTATAAACGGCCTAAGCATAACCAATTCCTTCAACCTTTCCTCAAAAGACTTGCTTTATCATCTTTGTTGCTCTTCTCCAAGCCCAATCAAATTCCCCAATATCCTTCTTGGCATTCCCCAAACTAGATGCAATACTCAAGGTGAAGTCTGATCAGTGCTGAATAGAGTGGAATTATTACCTCTGCTGACTTGGAGGCAATGATTTTGCTAATGCAGCCTAAAATTGTGTTACCTTTTTTTCAGCCTTGTCACATTGCTAACTCATGTTTAGTTTGTGATCAGCCACAACCCCTTGTTCTTTTTCACACGTGCTACTGCCAAGCCAGGCATCCCACATCTCTTATTTGTGCATTTGGTTAGTCTTCCCTAAATGCAGATTTTCACATTTATCTCAATTGAATTTCATTGCCCCAAATGGACACAATACCCCAGGTGAGGTCAGACCAGTGCTGAATAGAGTGGAATCATTATCTCTACTAACTTGGAGACAAAGCTTCTGTTTAAGCAGTCTAAAATGGCATTAGCTTTTTTGCAGCCAGTGCAACATTATCTGCACTTTTGCAGATAAGGTGTATATGGATTTCTTTTCTGTGTGTGTTGCTGAGGTAGTATAGGCTTTGGGGTAAAGGAAGTATGTTTATTGATGAGTGACTAGATCCAGGGAAGTAAATTTGCATAAATAAACATTGCATAGTTATGCAAATGAATAAAATATGAAAATGTTATGCTTACAGTGAACTTACAGTATTTGGCTTTGAAGGTTGCAGAGTTTAGGATTTTTTGGTGCAGTAATAACCAATAGCTGTTTGTGCTCTGTCAGATACCATTCTGATTACTCTATCCATTTTGATTACTCTATTTCAGCTTTTTCATGTTGGGGGGGGTGTTATTTGATACTTTGGTTTCATCATTTCAGCAGCATTTGCACTATTGCATGTGTGCAATTGCCAAAAATGATGTAACTGAGATAGCAACATGGCCAAAAAAAATGAAATAACTGAACTGAACTGAACTGAACTGATAAAGCAGAAACATGGAAAAACTCTAAATGGAATACAAGTGTTGTATTCCAAATTGGTCCTTTACTCCAAAGAACCATTTTTTGTCATGGATATTCTTTGGGTATTCCAAGGGCTATCCAAAATGTGAATAATACCTAGGAATAATATGCCCACTACCTATTTTAGTACTACTTTTATTCATGTTGCTTAAGAGACCAATTTCAACACTTGTCTCATAACATTAACATTGATTCCTCTTATGCTGCTCAAATAAATAGGCATCTATTTTCAGAGAACTTCCCCTCACTTTTAGAATTTGAGTAGACCCACAGAATGTCAGAGTTAGAAAGCACCTAAAGGATCATCTAGTCCAACCCCCTGATTAGATGCAGGATGACTACAACTACAACGTTCCTTTGGACTCAATGAGACTACACTTATGTGCTTGAAGTTTGCTGAAGTATTGGTAGGAAAGTGGTTTGAGTTTCAGAAGGTTGCTTAGAAGCATTTCTCACCGCTGAGACCTATATCAATAACCAGATCAGCAGGAGAGAGCACTCAGATGCAATTATGTGGAAGAAAAATTGCTGCATAAGGGTTCATCCTTGTGACCATCCTGAGATCATTTAACTTCATGAAGTCAACCGGCCTGCTCCAGAGAAAGTGCTTTCCTAATGCAGCCTATGCTGGTATTCATTTTGCTTGCCTGATTTAGTCTATTAAAGAAATAACCTGCGTAGCTGAAGCAGAAGAGCAAATCAACTCTGCACATTGGCATCCTTCAGTGGCAATAAGCCAGACATAAATTCTTGCCCACAGGCAGGTTAGTAATAATACTTTTCATAAAGGTATAAAAAATAAATGAAAATAACAGACCATGACCCAGATAGAAGAAAGCACCAAAAGGAAAAACTCTGAGGAATCTCCATTATACTGGGTGATGACGACTGACTCAGATAGACATGTTGTTTAGTGCTGGGCATAATTTTCCACCTATGCCTTTATGCATGAACACCCTCCAGCATTGAAAGCACTGACCCTGAAAAAATCCCTGCCTCTGGTTAAATTCCCAGTCTCCAAAGACTTTCATTGAGGGGTCCCACAGTTTGGAGACTTTGGAACTACTCATAGGCTTTAGTCCTCAAAGTTCCATCCAGATGCAAGCTGCATTGAAATGAATGGCCCTTTTAAAATGGTCCGTGCTGTGGGTGGGGGAGGGATGGGTGTATGCGCCGGTGCATGGGCAGTGGGGGGCCACCATTACATGGCACACACCCATCTCCATCTACCTCCACGCATGGAGCAACTGCATTTTCTCTGGTTGCTGAGTGCAGGGCAATGGGTCAAGGTGGGTGAAGATGGGTGTAGCACGGGAGTGCACACTCACCCCCACTCACTCACCATGGCAGTCACATGGGAAGTGCCCACGCATTGGATCTGAGTGGGCATGTGTGGGCCCGTCTCGTGTAAAAAGGGCTAATGAAGCCCGCAGTGATGCAGCACTTTGAGGATAGAGGCACAGTGCTTATGCTTTTTGTGGATTGGAGTCTGCACCAAGCTGAAATACAAACCAAACTTGGGCAGCAATCCTGAGCCCATTGTAGTCAATGGCAAAACTCCCATGACTTTAGTAGTTGAGGATGGTACCCTTGGAGTCACAGTTCTGAGGGCCTGGTTAAGGTCCCTTCAAATGCACTGGGTAAAATGCTGTCTCCACTCTCCACCAAAGTTAATGTCAAAGTTCCTATTGACTTCAGTAGACCTATAATTTCAGGGTCATCCCCACTCATTGTATTTCCTCCATTGTACTGTTTATTTTTTTCTGCAGCCTGTTGGAAATGCCTATTCTTAATTTTGATGCCTGAGCTTATTATTTAGAGATGATGTACAACAACAGCCTGGCTTTGATAACTTCCTAGTCCCTAACAGCTTTCTTCAGCTCTTATACAGGAATTTTCGCCCAGACTACTGCCTAAGCTAAGGATCTACCGCCATTTTGGAAGTGGATGTTCCATCCCCCTGTGTTTGAACAGGTAAGTACCGGCCATTGACAGCTACCATTGTAATCTCACCCTTGCATGGATGGCATATTTTCACAAGCACGGAGCTGGCCTTGCTTCTAGGCTGGAGATACACTGCTGTAGGCTGCTGCATGGAGTGGGGTACATCTCGTTTAGGGCAGGGAGCTGAAATGCAGAGCACACTCTCCTTTCTTTCCACTTCCACAACAGCTGCAGTGACTGCTATAGGGCAGAGACTGCAAAGAAAGGTCTGAACATAAACAGCCTGGGCCCTACATTCCACAACTTCTAAGATCAGCTGAGAGCACCCTCCTGCAAATTCCGTCAGTGGCCAGGTCTCTTCGACCCAGGCACACCCAGAGGTATTCTTGGTGACTGCTCCATGGCTTTGGAACTCCCTTCTCTTGGAGATTTGCATAAGCCCTAGTCTAACCATCTTCCCGAGGCAGTGTAAGACCTATTTATTTAGTCAGACATTTAACAGGCATGGTTAAGATTGGGGGACAGGAGAGGTATGGGTATTGTATTTAGTTGGGGAGGGGTGTTATCTCTGGTATTTTATATGTGTGTTTTTATCATGATGTTGTTAGCCCTAAGCCTTCGGGGACAGGACGGGATAAAAATCTAAACAAATAAATAAGCAGCAGCAAAAGCTTCTCCTTTCCTTACCCTGCTTCTTCCATTGAAGCCAGGCAGTCTGTGAGACTGCGGGCTGTTTCTCTGGGTCATGTATATGCATATTTGTGGAGAACCAGGGGATACATAGTTCAATTACATTCATATAAAGCTACCAATCTTCCACTGCTTTTTTTTAAAGTTGTTCTGAGATAACTCTTACTCAACATTTGTCCCTGGGAAAATAAAATAAACAGGAAGATAAGCAAAGTGAAAAGAAAAAAGGCATTAAAAGGGCAGGGTTAGGGGTTGTTATTTTCTTTAAAAAAAAGGGGGAAAGCACATAACTACAAAGGAAAATGAGAAGCAGGGACAGGAAAAACCTTAAAACACACACACACACACACACACACACACACACACACACACACACTCCTTAGTAACAAGAACAGAGGCTTCCAACAAAAACAGCCAATATGGGTCCCATTGTTATCAGCCTGCCCCAGGGTGAGAGGAACAGCCTTTTTCACCTCACGTTATATCAGGGTGACTGACCTTGGTGCCTGCAGGTCCTATCCTTTCAGAAGGGGGAGAAAGGTAAACCTGAAATTTTGTCCAGATAGATTTTATAATCAGACCCCATAATATTAATTAAAAACAACACCAAATTGTCAGGATTTTGCTTCCGTCAAATGAAAATAAGTGTGGGAGTCTGGAGACTGGCAGATCATTTGTGTAGTATGAGAGCATTTCCCAGGATATGCAGATAAACCTGAAAGGCTGGAGGTGTTATTTGCATACAGTGGGAACT
Organism: Sphenodon punctatus; assembly: GCA_003113815.1. NCBI lineage: Eukaryota > Metazoa > Chordata > Lepidosauria > Sphenodontia > Sphenodontidae > Sphenodon > Sphenodon punctatus. The sequence continues at coordinate 234,513 of QEPC01011522.1, forward strand.
GCAAATAAGTCTGGAGGGCTGAAAGACTTTACATTCCAAGGAAGCAAAATTCTTTCTCAGGTTGGTGATTTATTTGTCATGTTAATATTTTAGGGCCTGTTTATAAAATCCTGGTGGACATATGTGCATGTTTGCCCTCTTTGAAGAGGCAGGAATACCAATGTCAGTTTTCCTGTCTTCAAATGCTGTTTCTCATACCCTGCTGCAAGGTGGCAGACTCTTAGTATATGTTTTTGCTTGTTGGTATTGATCCGACAAGGTGCTATACTACCAGAATGAAGTGCTAACAGACATACAGGTTTTCAGACTGGCAAAGGTGATTATAAGGGACTATTGGCTAGGGACTTTGTATATAGCAGCCTGCAAGAGGCACTATGGCTGTGGCAATGGGACGGGAGGGTCTAAAAGACTGGGTTTTTACATGATACTCTGCTAGGTGGGGGATTCAATCTGCTTTAATGGGGGGATGAGGTGAGGTTTGTATGTAACAACTTAATGTGGAACTTTGGGTTGCTGAGATTGCGGGGTGATGACTGACTTGTAAATGTACCTTAGGGTGAGGCAGTATTTTGTTTTCCTGTTACACAGTGAGGGATAGTGCTGCTTGAATCTTTCCTAATACATTTATAAACCGTTTCCCTAGGGCCTGGTAGGCATCATGAATCCTATTAGGATGCCTGAGAGGCAGCACCCCAAAGAAGTGTGCTTTTTCTGTTATAGGGTATCACACTGACCTGTGAGGAGTTTGCAGTGCAGGTGCTGTTAAAAGAGTTAGCCTTTGAACCAATTCAGGTTGATTGGCTGCTTACTCAAGAGCAGTGCTTGAATGTTGTGTTTACCACCTGGAAGCACTGTGACCAATGCTTGGAATGATGTGAGGCAAAGAAGGATAATGGAGTATTGAGGAAGATTGCCATGTGACCCCTGGCCTCTAGAGAGCAGAGGGTGAGTCATGTGGTAATACACAGCGAGGCAATCAGAATGGAGGATATCACGACCTGGCTCTCCAGGTATGGCAAGGTGCTCCAGATACAGGAAACCAAGGACAAATGTGGGTGGCGCACAGGAATGAGAACCTTCCGGTGGCACTCAAACAGGACCCACAAACAAGGAAGTATATCCACATCCCAAACAATATCCAAATTGGAGATGCTTGGGGCTCTGTCTTCTATATGGGTCAACCCAAACTGTATCATAAATGTGGTGGGGAGGAACACTGGGAAGCAGCCTGCAATCCTATTAAATGCAGGAAGTATAGTGAAGAAGCCCATCTAGCCAAAGACTGCAGTAAGGCTGCTCAGTCTGTAGCTTGTGTGGAGGTTCAGGTCATATGTTCAGAGTGCCCCAAATCCTATTCTTACCGCTCTGGATGCAAGTTGGCTAAGGAGAGGGCCCAGGAAGGGGAGGCAGAAAAAAAATGAATAGCAAAGCAGCAGAGAGGTCTCATGAATGGTCTCATACATATAACAGAGATGATTAAAGATGATGGGGTGTGGTCCACGAGTGCTCAGACAGGAGACCCTAGTATGCAGGATCCTGGGAAAGAAGCTGCAACCACAGAATCTGAACCTCTGAAGATGTAAATAGGTGAAATGAGGCCCCATTGAGTAGTGAAGATGAGACCTCAGACCTAGAGAGCCTACCAGGCTCTGCTATTACCCCTTCAGCCCTACCATACCCTCCATGTCTCCCCTATTCACTGCAATACTCCAGCAAGAGGCAGAACTAAAAGGGTTCCAACATGTGAGACACCAGAGGGTAAACAAGAAGAAGAAAGACCAGCAAGGGAAAGGAGGTGACTCACCCTGAATTTAACTACTTAGGAAATGGGACTCTTGGCATTGGCCACTTTTACATGGATGCCACCCACCCACAAACACCCAGAAACACCCATCGGATGGGTGTGAGGGTGTCCTTGTAAATGTCCATGGGTGGGTGGGAGCATGTGCACGACCCACCCACCGACACCCACCAACACCCACAGAGCAGTCGGGAGGGAGCTGGCACCCTCCGTGGGTGGAGATGGGTGTTCAACACCCAAGCGTCCGTGTAAAAGCAAAAACACCCACACCCACGCGGACCGGACCAGTGGACCCCCATTGTTCCGGTGCCATGGGACACGCACGCGCCGCCATGCAGACATGCCCACAGGGCGGGGGGACACTGGACATCTGGCTGAGAACCCGTAAAGGAGGAAGGAACCATGGCACATGCGCACGGGCTCCCACAATGGCAAACAGGAAAGCCTACGAGAAGGCTACGGAAGCCAATGCTGCCCCACGTGAGGGAAGGAGCCGGGTGAGCAAGGGGACCCTGGGGTGCCTGGGGGGGGGAGAAGCCCCAGCAAGGCAGTGCAGGGGGGGAGTGCCCCAGGTGGAAGTCACAAGGGGGGGTAATGCACCGCCAGAAGGGGAGGCAGCGGGGGGGAATGGGTGGGGAAAAGCGCCAGGAAGTAACACGGCACACATGTCCCAGCACAGGTCAGAGGGTCCACACTGGCCCCCAGCCCAGCACCTCCCAAGTTGATGACCCCCAGCCCAGCACCTCCCAAGGGCATGGCCTAAAGAGCAGCAGCAAGAGCGAGGTGAGCATGAGGGCACAACCCACCCCCCGAGAGGGGAGGGCCATACCCTGGGCCTGACCAGCAGGCCCGGGGACACAGGCAGGGGGCAGCAGCATAACCCGGTCCCCTGTCCCCCCTGCAGGACAGCTTCCAGACAATGGAGAACTGCATCACCGGGAAGATGGCCAAGGAGGACATCCCAGACAGTCAGGTGAGGAGAAAAGAACCCCAGGGGGGAAGGGGGGGCAGGCCCCATGAGTGGGTGGGGGGGCAGCAGCAGCTGTAGTAACCCCTATTGCACTACCCCCAACAGGACATGACCACCACCACAGTGACCACATCCACAGGGCGGGCCCCATGCCACCCAGCTGGTCGCCCCACCACGGGTCCCAAAAGGGGTAGCCCTGGTCCAGGCAGGAAGTCAGGGACTTTATATGCTTGTGGGGGTCCAAAAGGGTCCATCATGACCTGGTGCGAAGCTACAAGACCAGACAAGTCTATGAAGCCATCGCCCAGGAGATGCAGTGGCAGGGGTACAATAGGGATGTAACCCAGTGCATGCAGCAGGCAAGGGACTTGAGGTCCAGATATAAAAATATCAGGGACAATAATCTCAAGTCTGGCCAGGCCATGCGCACAGCCGAGTTCCAGGAGGAGCTGGACAAGTTCCTCTGCATGGATTGGGACATTGTGGCCTCCTGCACACACAGCAGTGCCTTCGCCAGGGGCAGGCACAGGGCCAGCACCCAACCCCCCCTGACATACCCCAGATGGCAATGGGGGAGGGTACCCCTGGTGAGGCTGGCCATGAAGTGGGAGGGGACAGCCCTGTCCCACAGGGGAGGAGGTGTCCCGGGGATCTGAGTGCCGGACCACAACACTCTGTGTGTGCCCACAAGACTCACAGGCTGTCCGGCCACAGGGACGGGGTGTGAGCGGAGCATGCAGAGACCCAGGATGGTCCCCAGGAGGTGGAGGAACAGGATCTAGGTATGATCACCCCAGCAGGGCTGGGGGGTGGGGGTGGGATCGGCCCAGAAAGAGCCGCTGCGACCAGGGCCGAGGGCCAGCAAACAGTAATGGTACCCCCTCCCATTACAGCTCAAGCCAGTCTGGAGGTGCACAAGGTGGAGGTCATGGAGGAGGAGGGCGATGGTGGCGACAACGAGGGGGGCCAGGCAGTGTCCCCACTACCAGGTGGGCCATGCTCCACGGAAGGGCTCACGGGCCATGGAAGGACCGGGTGTGGAGGGAGGCAGAGGTACAGGGTGAGGCCACCCAGGGGCAAGCAACCACAAGCAGCAGGGTCCAACAGGGGCAGGGTGGTGGGGCAGGTGGGAGAGGCTGGTGGACCCACAGCGGCCCCTACGGAACACAGGATGGACACGGGCCCCACCTGCAGCGATCTGTGGCTAGGGAGGCAATCCCACAAGAGGGAAGGGCAGGGTGGTCCCAATGGGAAGGGCGGAGGGGGGCATCCATAATATGGGGTCTGCCCCACCAGGCACCCCAGGACATGTGGTAGTGGGCAGCGGAGCACAGTGGCCGGGTACACTAATGTTCTGTCCAACCTCCTATTCCCAGATCAGGTGCCTGCTCATGTGAGGGGAGCAGCTGCCGGCAGCATGGAGCAGAACTGGGAGTTGCAGGCCAGGAACCGGTGGCAGAGGGAGGACCTCGGCAGGGAGCTGCTGGCGGAATTGCAACGGTTAGCTGAGATACACTCCAGCAAGTTCTCGCTCACCAGGGAGCTCATCAGAGGGGAAGGGGACAGGGACCGGGAGGTCCTGGCTGCCATGATGGCCTGGTCCTGCACTGAGCACCTCTGGGACAGAAGCCAGGCTGCCAACCTCCAAGGCGAGCAGTGGCTCGCCTGCGACAGGCTGGAGGGTCAGGCCGCATGGCTCATGGACCTCATGGGGGAGGCTGGCAGCCAACCAACACCATGGTGGCTTCACACTGGTGCCGGTACCCCCCCCCACGCATCTCAGCCACCTGTGGTTCCCCCAGCAGCAACCTTATCCAGGCCTGGCCCACAGGGTCCCCCTCCCCCACATGGGCTTGCTGGACCCGCTTGCGGGGTTGCCCATCTAGCCTGCATCCCTTGTGGTTCTGCCCCTGCTGCCACCCCAACCCCTCCACCGGGAGGCGACGCCCCACCCCAAGACCGTGCACCCCAGGTCGGGCAACTGCCCATGGAGGCCTCTCCATCCCCCACAGGTAAGGCCTCAGTACCCCATGCCCCTGGGGGTTGTGGGGTGCAACACCGGGAGGGGGACCCTGATGGTAAACCGGGGAACTATGCGAGGCGGGACCCCGGTAGGGAACACATTGTGGAACCCATGCTGCACACACAGAGTACATGGGATGTGGAGCGACAGCCACTGCCAGGGGCATGTGTACCTGCATGGTGCCTCATGCCATGATACCATGGGCGGACCGTCCTGGGGGGCACTTTCAGGGAACATCCTATGGTACATGCCTTGCTCGTGTGGGGAGGAGGGGGCTCCCCGGATGCCTATGGGGCACCCAAGTGCCAGTGCACCAACAAGGGACAGAGGTGAGTGCACATGGTGATTCCTTTACCCATTCTTGCTCCTCCAAGCAGGGACCAACAGCAGAGGTCGGTGTGGAGCGTCCAGTGAATGACAGGGTGGCTGAACCATCAGCCCAGAGAGCCCTGTGGTCAGTTGCAGCCAGGGCACGCCGACCCACAAGCCCCAGTGGTGTGGCCAAGAGGGGGAGAGGCCACTGCAGATGTTGAGCCCTGCCCCCTTCCATGTCCCCCCCCCCAATAAAGGTGTTGTACCCATACCTTGCTGTCGCTTCCTCCATCTGGGGACATGGGGGGTGGGGGGTTGTGCAGCATGCAGGGGGGCACTGGCAGGTTGGGGGCTCTGTGAACTTCCTGGCCTTCTGGAGGGGCTAGAGGATAGACCAGCGATGCCTCATGAAGTGGAGGTGGCAGGATCAGGTGTGCACTGGACCTGATCACGCAACCCAGCTTGTGTTGGCCGGCGGGCATGTGTGGGGCCAGCACAACCCGCAGCCGACAACCAGGGGAGGGTGATCGCCGCCGGGTAACCCACAGGACCCATTCCCTGGACCCCGTAGGCCACACATGGAATGGAGGGCAAGATGCAGGTAATGGGTAGGGTCCTGCCATTTGGAAGGGGGTCCCAGGCCTGCAGACATGGGTGTGGGTCCAGCGCTGGCTGTCAGTTGGCTGCCTGGGCAGCAGTGCGGTGGCAGACGCCATCCCTGTTCCCCTCAGAGCTGCACTGGGCTGCTCCTCCCTGGGCATGTTGGTATGGGGGAACTGGCCCGGCACAGGTGCAAGTTTGCCGTGGAGCCCAGCAGGGCGCGACATTGGACAGACGCTCACCTCACCAATCACACGAGCGCAGCCCTCCTGAGGTTTGCTGCCCTCTGCCGTCATGCCCCCAGGAGGGCAGACCACCGACGCTGCAGATGGAGCACGGTAATCTGCTGGAGCAGCATGCACAGCAGCAGGAGGTCCGCACCCAGGAGGTTCAGCAGCATGGCCCTGGCCCATGTGTCCTCGTCCCCCATCAGCATGGTTCTCCTCCTTCCCACTCCCTGCCACACACCGCTGGCACGTGCTGTGAGCGTGCTGCACTCCGCTGTCAGGCCTGTGCCCATGGCCCACCCTCCCCTGGTGTTGCGGGAGCTCCTCCGTGTGCACCCAGACCAGGATCTCTGTTCTCTGCATGCACTTTCAGCCCTGTGCAGATGCTCCTTTCCTGCCTTGGGGTTCTGTAGCTGCCCCGAGGTGGGAAACAGTCCAGTCGTTCTGCCCCCCTCCTGGGCGGGCAGGCAAGGGGCCTCTTGTCACCCACTCACCCCTTTGGGGTGGGGGGTGGAGGTAATTCTGAAACAGCAGGAAGTGTGATTTAGCTTTCCAAGACTCTTATCATGAATAGAAAGATCTGTGGGACTGTGGGATGTCTTGGTGGTTGGAGAGCAATCTCAATAAATCCGATGGGTTTGGGGTATTGGTGAGGGGTGGTGGCTTTAAATTCCTTAGGGCAAATGTTGTTGTTTGGGTTGCTTACTGTTTATAGATTTGGACTGGGGGAGCAGGGAACTGCATTTGATCAGCCTGTATGGACCTCTGAAACTGCAGGTAAGGGTGGAGCTATTGGATTGATTGTTTGCTATCTGTCTTGCTCTATGACAGAGAGGTGATAATAGGTGGAGACTTCAATTGTATTCTGGAGGTGCAGAATCATAAGAGAAGGGGCCAGGTCCAACTCAACCAAAGTTCTTAAACCCTGAGTGAGATGATTGGAGGTGCAGGCCTTAATCACAGTTTCAGAGAAGGTGCCCAAAGTGAAGGCAGGACACACCTGGACTAACGGCAGCACTAATGGGAGCCTGTCCTCCAGACTAGACTATATACGGACCTCCCTCTCCTCAGTAGCAGGAAGCGGTGACTGCATTCCTGGCTTCTATTCAGATCATACCATTGTCAGAACTAAAGTCAGTTTTCCCCATGCTATGAGTTGGGAAAGGCTACTGAAAACTGAATGGAGAACTCCTCTAGCAAACCTCAGTGCTCAAAACCTTTAGGGATACATATGAAGGCTGGTGATCTCTCCAACACCTGTATAATAACAATGGGAGTGGCAGGAGGAAGTTAAACAATGCATGAAGAGATTCTTTGTTCAGCAGGGCAAACAGAAAGCTGTCAGTAGAAAGGCAACCCAGAAGTGATACAAAGAAAAAAAAGCTTCACTATCTGTTCTACCTACAAAAGCAGGTGAAAGAGGAAATCTCCCAAACCAAACTGTGCCTAAAGAACCTTTGGGACATGGAAAGCAATAGTACAGAGCAGAGTGGAAATCATGGAGCAAGATGAGAAATGCTCCAGATCCTCCATTTAAAAACATTGAGGGAACAGAAGTTGCATGAAAGAATTTATAGACAAGGATGGGATCCCCCACTCAGATGAGAAGGGGATCCTGGAGTCTGCTTGTCAGTTCTATTCTGAGCTGTACTCTGAGAAACTAGTGGAGAAAGACTGGGTCACACACTATGGAGGAGAAACTAAAAGATGAGAAGGAGAAGCAGGGCTGACACTGGAGAACTGGAGCAGGCAATGAACAGTCTCTCTCACAATCAGACCCCAGGGCTAGATGGGCTACCTGGGGAGCTGGAGGATAGCAGAAAGCCAAGCCCTGGTAAGAGATGTTCTCCAGTATAAAAGGGACCAGGGGTTACCCCTGACTTGGTGAGCCTGGATCATGAAAAGGCTTATGAAAGACTTAAGTCACACACTACTGAATGAGGTACTTGAGAAGACCAACTTAGGACCAAACTTCAGATCCGTGATCAGGTTTCTGTATACTGAATGTGTGAGCTGAGTGATAGTCAACAGACACATCTCTGAGACTGTACCCAACCTTTCTGGGGTACGCCAAGGATGCCCCCTGTAATGTATGCACAAAAATCAGGTGTATGGTCCTTTAAGAGAAACAGCCACACACACCAGGGGGTTGGCTCTGAGGCTCAGCTCCTGGGAGGAAGGCCTAGGGAAAGGGCTGAGGAACTGAGAGCTTGTAACACCACTTTTAGATGAGGCACTGAATAAGCACCTCCCGAGCCATGCATTAAGAGAGAAGCCGCGCCACACTGCCAGAAGTGACGTTCTCTCCATTGCCGGCAATGGCGGTGGTCAGAGATGCTATGCTTTGCAAAGGCGTGTTCTAGAGACCTCAATTTTCAGGCCTGGATCCAGGGTTAGATAAAGAAGTTTGTTAACACAGTCATCTTGTGTAAAGCTTCACTTCCCGAGAAAGAACTTAAGAAATATGTCTCCCATGGACGTTGAAGCAGGAAACACAGCAGAGAACTAGACAAGATGGGAGGAGCTAATGGAGCTAACATTTGCAGGACCAGAGGCAGATAAGTGGTTTACAGCCCAGAAAGCTGCTCTTTTTCTAATATGCATTGTGCAAAAGGACAGGGACATCTGTAGAACCTGGGTATCTAGTGGCAAGCTCATAGAAGCAGAAAAAAAAGATTCGTACAGACTGTTTTAACTTTTTGAGACCTACTGCATGCCAAAACAAAACACCTCAATACAGAAGAAAAATATCTATGAAAGAAACCAGGGTCCAACAGAAACCACTGATGAGTGGATAACCCAGCTGCAATTAATCCTCAAAGACTGTGCCTTCACAGATGGGGATGACATGCTAAAAGATAGAATCCTCATTGGATTAAGCTCCAAAGACATACAGGAAAAATTACTCATGGAGGACAACCTAACACTAAAGACAACCATCAGAATAGCAAAAGCACATCAGACATCCAAAGCACAAATGAAAATGCTTGCTAGCAATAATCAAACTATAGAAGTGATACAATAAAGAGGAAAGGGTACACTCTTAAGATGCCCCAAAAAGGCCAAAAGAGATTACACCATAAAAGAACAAAATCTGCAGGCCTGCAGAAGACGCGCACAACAACATGCAAAGGAAGAGTTCTACCCAGCCATGGGGGAAATATGCACATACTGCTGCAAAGCAAATCACTTTGCACGAACATGCTGCCTAAACAAAGAGGCAGGGGAAGCACAGTGCACACAGTTGCAGAGCACAAACATGAGGAAGAAGAATATGACCAGGATGATTCAACAATGTACCTAGCCACTATTCAAAAGAGAAAGACAGATAACGATGAAGTCCACGTAACCATCCTAATTGGCCCAAAGGACATACCCATAACCTTCAAAATTGCACAAGGCACAGATGGCACCGGCAGCAGGAATCTACAGGCCCTGGAGGCCAGGCTGGCTAAGCTCACCCGCCTCCCCCAGTAAGGCAGCGGACAAAGTCAGTCTCTCTGTGCCTCCCTTACTGTCTGCCCGGCTGCTCCTACAGTGGAATCTCTCCTGGGGAGTTGTGGTAGATGCTAGGCTGCTCGGCTGGGGAGGTGGGAAGCATTTGGAGGCTATGCTTGTCTATGGCCACTTGGCTGAGGGCCAGGTGGTATGGCAGCCAAGGGGTGCCAAGGGGGGGGGGGGAGAGAGAAGCATGGGGATGCCATGCTTCTCCATGGGTACTTGAAGGGGTAGAGAATGGGAATTTTTCCTGTCCAGAGGGAGTAACTTTTATGTAAATGCACACTTTTACATAATTAGGTGGGACCTAATTATGCAAATTAGGCCCCACACCAAGACTTCGCACATGGCCTCACAAACCCTGGAGTCGGCCCTGGCTCAACTCTGTCCCTACTACAGATGAGGCAACAATCCCAAATTGTATTTGATATAGTTTGTATATCTTTGTTGTGAATTGGCATAGGCCTAACAATTTCCTTGCTACAATGTAACCAAAGCAAAAGTGCTTCTTTTGACACAAGTATGCCAGGACAGACATTGAATGTTATTGTAACTCATTCTTTGCTGAAATGTAACCAAAGCATACTGGATTTACATTTATGATACTGTAACTGAATGAAACTTTTGTGTAAGCCATTGTGTTTTTAGTTAAGAATATGTATAATGTTAAGAATATGTAGAATGTTATAAGTTAAGACATTAGTTAGCAGATGTATTGATTCATTGGTTTAGATAAGGAACAAAATGTGCTAGGAGTAAATGGGCAAATGGTCAAGAGGAAGTAAATTATGTGAGTTGGTGTGAAGGAGGCAATATTCCTGTCTATTAGGTGCCTGAGAGAAAGCAGAGACCTTGTCTTCCCAAGCAAAACTGAATAGTTTATAACTCACAGAAACATTGGGGAGGTCAGAGGCTGATAACAGAATCAAACGTTACCAGAGAGAGAAAGATGACTTGGTCAGACTATAAGGAGCCTCCAAGGGGGTTGTGGGGTGCTCAGGGCCAGCGAGTCAGGCCCTCCCTCTGGAAGGAGGAGGGGTAGGACCCTATCGGTCAGGGCAAACCCCCAAGCCAATGACTAAGAAGAAGGTACGCCAGATCTGAGCAACCAATGGGAGTACTCCACAGGCTTAGCACTGACAACCCCACACTCTGGATAATCATAAGACAGTCACTGGATAAAAAGGCTAGCTTTAGACAGAGAAGTTGCATTTCATGGTACTTGTCCGATAGCCCTTATCAGGACGCCGGCAGGCTCGATGATTTGGTCCTCTTTGGGACTTCTCCCTAGGAAGTCCTGCAACTTGCTCCACAGCTAGACTCTCTCTCTCTCTCGGCTTTTGGGCCCCCTGCCCTCCCTCCTTCTGGAACCAGACCGTGAACCTCTGATTATGTAAGAATATATGCTTTGTATGTATTTGAAGTAGTCAGGGTAGGTGAGGGATCATATGTTGAAGGTGCAAATGCTTCATTTACAATTGGTATATTAAATTATGTTGCCATAATTGAATAAAAGGGTCTATTTGATTGAACAAAAGAGTCATTGCTAGAAATAGAAAGAGGAGTAATTCCCCACCCTCTCAAACACAGTAGTATTCCACTTGATCCCGGAAATTGAAAGGGACCTACTTCACCAGGGTGCAGAAAATCAGCTGAACCCCTCCTGGACAGGGACCTGCTTCACCAGGGTGCAGAAAAGCAGCTGAACCCCTTTCATTTCTTTTCATCTTCATTTTTCTTTAAAGCCACAGGACTGTGTTAAGTCTCAAAAAGGAACCAAATGACAAAAAAGGAGGGGCAGCTACTCTATTTATTGAGTTTTGTGACTCAAACCTTCTAAATTTAAACCTAAATTACACCAAAGACAAAATGAGGAAAAGAAAGAAAAAAGAAACCTTCCACATGAAAGCAGCATAAAGCAAAAAACAACAGCAATTAAAACCCAACAAAAAGAGCAAAGAACACCCCCCCAACCAATCCAAATGTTAAATTGAAAACAAAGTGTTACAGTTTATAAACTTTATTAGAAAGTTTCACACAACACTATCCCTCACCACGTCAGAGAAAAAAAAGAAAACTTCCGCTTTGCCTGAGTTGCATGTACCAGTCAGTGCTTCCCACAAATATTAACAATCCTGGGTCATTACGTATCGTCCCCTATGTTCTTTCCCATTTATCAAGAGCATCTCAAAAAACCCTTGTTTCAAAGTGTCAGCTACCGGACAACTACAAGATTAGTCCCTGAAACCCTCCCATCCCAGTGCCACAGATAGATGACCTCTTTATGCACACAATTCACTAGTCAGTAGTCTCTCACAACCGCCTTTGCGAGTTTGAACACCTGTAGTTCTGTTAGCGTCTCATGTTGTTAGTATAGCACATTACATGCATGCAGGAGAGTATCCTTTACACAATTCATCAGAGTTCATGTCCTTTGGCATGAGAAGTGTGAGGAAAGTACTCCAAACATTTCCCCCTTGGCTGACAAGGTGATGTCTGGGTTCATCCTATATAACCAGACCTCAGCATGTTGCCAGACCCTCTGGGCAAAGCCTAGTCCCATATGATGTGCTTAGGTGTCTAATCTGCAAAACATCCCTCTTGAATACAAGAATGTATTTTTTTTTAAACCGTGGGGTTGGGTTAAAAAAAATTACGAGACTGGGCGGGGGGAGGGGCACACCTTCCAACTGCACAACCTGGGGGGGGGAGGGAAAACCACCCCCCGAACGGGTTTGCCCCCACCAAACCTGTTTGGGCCAAACAGGTCAAACCCGAACGGTTTCGGATGCAGCCGAGCCCCAAACGGGCCAAACACCGAACCCCCCAGTGTTCACACATCCCTACCATTTGGAGGAGTCCTAATCACCTTTGAACAAAGATTGGCGGGTCAAAGAACCACGGGAAAGAAGTAGAGCCTCTCTAGAAGACCTGGACATTTGTAACTCTGGCAAGACACTGACCATACAACACCTTATGACCTGTTGATTTCTGGGAGAAACCTGTACTGCAGAAGACCTTGCCAGGTCCACAGATTGAGCCATATCATCTGTCCAGCACTGGAGAGACATATGAACATGGTGTCAGGACACAAAGAGAGGTGTGACATTACTTTGGATCCTGATCCTAATCTGGATACCCTGGCATAGAGCTTTAGCTGGGGTTCACATTCTTCTTGTTCCACCTTTCTGCAAGTTACTATGGGTGAAATCCTATAGCCCGTGTACGCTACCTGCAGGTGCAGTACTTGGGACAGAACGTGCATGGTCAGGTGTGCACACATGCCACACGCACAGCACAGCCACCACACTGCGATTTGGGGGATGGAGCAGGAGCTGTGTTTGCTCCATTCCCCAGGCTGTAGTATGTGTGGGCTTGGGGGGGTCACATTGGCCCAGGTTGTGCCTTTGCCCCACACCAGCTGTGCTGTGCACATGGCATGCATGAGCACCTGAGTGCGCATGTTCTTACCATGCGACGGGCGTAAGTGGTGGTTTACACAGGCTATTGGATTGCACCCATAGTGTCTGGGACTTGTTTCTTTCAGCAGCTAGTAATAACTCTTTCTTATCTGTTGAAATTTGTGAGCTGCTCCTCACGTAGGTGTGCCTAGACTTGTACCTTAAGTGAAAGTCAGTGGGGATATACTGGAATAAAAGCTGGTATAACTGTGATCAGAACTAGGCCCTTTGCTTGGATAATTTAGATTCTGGGAAGAAAGCATTGGCTGGATGGGGATGTTGGGAAGGGAAGGTTAGAGCTTTGGCTCGTACACCAAAAATTGGACAGGGATGAAGATAGTAACCTTTGTCTGATGGACAACTGAGGTTAAATTGATAAATATTCATATGAAAGCTATGAATTATTTATCTATGTTTGAAGCTGATAAGTTTAACCTAACAGCCTGCTTTTATTTGTGTTTGTTCCACTCTGCAGTGGGGATGCATACAGAGTGATACAACCTCGGTTTCTAGAGAGTGCCTGTCTTACATGTACTGAATACCACGGCATTAGACGAGAGCTCCTTCCCATCTGAAGCTGCATCTGAAACAGGTGCAGACGCTAAGACATGCGCGCTGCTCAGAATAAAGAACACCCAAGTGCATATAAATCACTGATCTAACTTTATTATGATACAATTGTGAATTAGGCTGGGTTTTGCCTCTGCAATTAGCCAGAACAACAGATGGTGAAGATTTATGAAAACAATTCTTGGCAATGCTAGTTTAATATATTTCCAGCTGAGTGGTCTTTTGAGTTGGGTGAAACTGTTTGCACCCAAGGAAAAAAACAGGTCCATTTAAAAAAGAAAATTTGCACTTTCCAAATTCCTCCTTCAGATTAAATTTTCAGTGCTGTGGGGAAGTCACCTCAGCACCACAGGTCTGATCCTACATCACTGAAGTCAATGGGAACTTTGCCATACACCAGGGATGGACAAAGTTCCCAGCCCCCAAGAGCCACATACCAAAATCTCCATATGGCCGAGAGCCACAGGACACATGTGTTGTGCATGCACACACTGACAGAGCCAATGTTCTGCAGTCTTGGCTGCTGAAATTCTGAGGAACAGGTGCAATTCAGCTGCTGACACTTAAGTGCAATGAAGTAAGGCAGAAGGCTATTAAGGCAACACTGGGGCCATGAGCAGCCATACTTGAATTACCCAAGAGCTGCGTGCAGCTCCCAAGGGAGTTTGTTCTTCCCTCACATAGCCTTGGATTGCCCTGAGAGAGGAGGTTGTCACAGACATTATTGGGGCTGTGCACGTATAAATGATTAACAGATAAAATACTAGTAGATGGTATTCTTCAAGAATATAAGAATATGAACACTCCCATACTGGGTCAGATAGGGATGTGCGAACAGAACGCAGTTTGGATGTTTGGCCGTTTGGTCGTTTGGTCGTTCGGCTCGGGTTCAGTTGTTCGTTTCGGCAAAGTTCGGTTCAACCAAACATGCAGAAAATCTGTATCGGTGCCGATATCGGTGCCGATATCGATATTGATTTCTAAGATTTTATTTTTGAAATCCATGTTGTTTGGCCCTGAAACACTATGTTTGTTATTTTTAGTAAGTTAAGTAAGTTTTATTATGGCACGAGCTTTCGCTATGGCCAATTTATAAACATCAAATATACAATTTTATAAAAACAACCCCAGCAATACATCAAATACCAAATACAATCAATATATCAATCACAATTAATCTCTCGCAGTAATTTTATTCAAGATCCGAGTTCTTTCTTTCAGTGCTAGCCAGGTGTATATAGACAATGCCATTTTTGCCTCCCTACTTTCCAACCTGAGCAGATACCCATAAGAGTTCTCTAGCTCAGCAGTAGGTCCATCAATTAACAGAGGAAGAAGCCAAGTTGCACGCAATTTGGCATAGTATGGGCATCTCAACAGAAAATGGACAGTATTCTCTATCTCATTTAACCTACAATGGCAACATCTCAGTTGGTAGGGGACATTATTATATCTGCCTTCAACAACGACAGATTTAATAAATTGGAACCGAAGCTGAGTGTAAGATTTCCGAAGCTTCCGGTCCCCTATGGCATCCAAATATACCTCAAACCCAAAAGCGGATTTGAATTGTATCAATAATGGAGCTACTTTCCAACAAGCCACTCCCGCCAGATCCTCTTGCTTGGCAATGTCTCATACCCTTGAATTAATTTGGGACCTGATATTTGAAATACTTCTCCCTTGAAAATAATCAAAGGAAAACCCCAGGAGCCCAATTGTCCGACCCAGGAAGTTCATCCACGGGTAATGGCGCACCCCTACATGATTTAATTCCTCCCGAAGACATTTGAGTGATAGAGATGAATCTTGCTGACCCATCACCCTTAGCCAATAGCCCAGGAATATCTTCCTAGAATAGGCTTGGATAGAAATAACCCCTGTTTCCGCCCTTAAGATTTCCCCAGGGACACTTGGGCCAACTCCTAGGAGATTCCTCAAAAAGCCATTTTGCACACTTTCAAGTGTAGCATAATCTGGATTAGTAACAACTTCTAACCCGAATGTTGCCATAGAAGGGACCTTAGCCGAATATGCCGCTAAGAAGGTTGAAACAGGAACCCCCTTGAAAATAGCAGCAGCCCTATATAAAGTTTGCGAGGCCACTTTGGCCTTGATAGCTCGCCTCCGCATATGTTGTTATTTTTATGTCTTGTTATATTGTTAATTTTGTTAAAAAAATTATTCAATCAATAATATCTTATATTATATATATCTACAATAAATCTAACTGCTATTAACTATTCTAAAACCTATGGAACTAAATGGAATATCTAATAACTACAAAGGCCTAGTCCTATAAACACACTGTAAAACTGAAAACTGAATCACTACACACTATATCTATCTATCTATCTATCTATCTATCTATCTAATACAGGATGCAGGGGAGGGGGGACACAGACAGCTCACACCAAACAACACAGGGAGGGGTACAAAACTGAAATGAAACCTAAGTCAATCTTATCCTACTCTAAATAAATCCAAAAACGGGAAGGGAATCGGGGATGGAATATACAAAGGGAGGAGGGGAGGATTCAATGGAGGGTAGGGAGAAAGAACAAAGGGTAAAAAATAAAAACAACACCTAAATCTATCTAATCTAATCTAATCAAATGATACTAGGGAGGTAAATGTGTCAGATGGGTGAAATAGGAGGAGGATGGTAATGGATTAGGAACACAAACTGCTGGAAGAGGGAGACTTCTGAAAATACCTGCTGTCAGGAACAGTGGCTAGCTCAGAAGGTGTTGGAAGGGGGGAGGGCAATGACTTTTGTTACTTGCTGCACCCACCTTACCACAAGCCCCATTGGCTCTGTGCAGCCTAGCCCCCCCGTCCCCTATGTCCAATCACAGACTGCAAAGCCAGTGGTCTGAGGAGAAAAGGGATGGTGATTGGGCAGGTTGGCTGCTACTCCAAGCCTCTTCACCCCTGGTGCCTGGAAGTCTGCTCCTCAGCTGTCCCCCGCATCCCCTTCTTGTGCCTGCCTGTGCCTGGCAGTCACGCTTTTCTTGCCCAAACTCATCCGGACTCTATCCGAATGCAGCCGAACTGTTCGGTCATTTTCAAGTTCAGATCAAGTTCGGTTCAGTCAATTCGGGTTTGGTTCGGAAATTCGGTTTGGTTGTCAAAAGAGACCAAGTTCAGTCCAAACTCCGAACATCCGAACCACATTCACACATCCCTAGGGTCAGACCAATGGGCCATCTAATCCAGCATCCAGTCTCTGACAGTTGTTAACAGCACTGGCCTTAGGTATGGGGCAATAGGGAGAGGGAGCTCTCGGGAAATGATATTCCCATCCCCCTGTCCCCAACAATCCTGAGGGGAGGGAGCCCCAACAACACTACTGGTGTGTCTGTGGGGACTTGCCAACACTGGGGACCCAGATGCAGACCTGCAGGTTCCTCAGTAAACATGGTAATTGCCTGTCTCTCATGCAAGCTGTCTGAGAAAACTCGCAGATTAGTAAAATTTTGATATCAAGGTTTAACTAATCTGCATTTTAAATTTCCCATGAGACTCATGCAACTGTCACGGCATTCACATCTGAATACCAAGTTGTGTGAGATCACTGCCATATTGGTCACACTCTCCTTGGTTGTCCCAACAAACAGCTTATGGGGAGGGGGCTGGAGGAATGCTCCTCCTGGCTCCCCTTCCCCCCCATCAGCTGTTTATTGGGGTAGCTAGAGAGACTGTGCACATTCCTCTGGGCCCCTCTCACTCCCATCAGTGGGTGGAAAAAAACATGCAACTGGCATGCTGGTTACACATCAGGGCGGGGGAGGGAACTCTGGAGGGGTTAGGTTAAAACACAGATTGAACATGAACCTGACTGGGCTGGCGCCTGATCCCCTCCTCACCCCCCCCAAGCAGGGGAACAAAACAAATGAGTGGTGGGGTAACTCCAGCATGCCCCATCCCTGCCATGGTAGCCCTCAATCTCCAGTGTGGGATGGGGCCACAAACAGATGCACGAGCCCACTATGGCCCTAATTGGCCCACCTGGGCAGCCTTTGGCCCAAACTGTGGGCCCAGAATCTTGCAGGAGACCATATCTGGGTCAGCCACCTACCTGGGCCATGGCAGCAGTGGGCCCACATCTGGTGGGCTGGAAATAAATATACCAGTACGTCTCTGGCCCAGGCAGGCCATAGCAGTCCCCCCTGATGCTTGTTATCACCCATTGTTGTGCAAGAGAGCAGGCCTCTTGTTTTTAAAGGCACTCCCACTGCCTCACACATCCAGGAGATTGTGGGAATATTTTGCACTTGCGAATTCCCCTGCTCGTCTAAAAATGCCCAAGGATGTGGGGCCCAGCAGTCAGGAAGGAGCATTGCAGGTGGACAGAGCAGGACTTGCTCATCCTTAGAATTTTATGGTGGACCTGCTGAGTCTATCTCCCTGCCTCAGTATTACCTAGCCACCTCCCCCCCACACCAGTCCCTTGTCCTCCTCCTGAAAGTAGGATTATTTTAATTAATTAATTAATGAATTAATTTTTTATTTAATCAAATTTCTACCCCACCCCTCCTAAAACAGCTCAGAGTGGGGTTTAACCTTGAGCCCTGCACATTCTAAGGCTGGCTCTGGAAGCCATTCTCTGCCATTCACTTCCAGATCCTGGCAGTCGTGACAAATAGCTATTTATGGATCTATCCTTCATGAACTCATCCATTCCTTCTTTGGAACAAAATTTTGCTATTGTCCTTCACATTATCCAAGGACAAGGAGTTCTAGAAGCAGGGAGGGAAGTCCACCTTCAATCAGCACCAGGTTAGCTAAACTGGATTGTTTGGTAGCTTTATCAGCGGATGAGAAAACATGTCTTCTTACTAGGGCTGCAACCAGATTAGAAATGTTAGCTGATTAATCAATTAAGCCTTTTTTGCCAATTAATTGATAAATTAATTGACATTTGCATACATTTGCATAACTTGCATAGATTCACCTAATTTGCGTGCCTTGGGTGAAATGTTGTATGTGGTAGGGATGGGAGGCAGTATGCCAAATTCTCTCAGTACAGACATGACTTTTCCATCACCCATGCACCAGACAATCACATTTACATTTTCTCACAGGACAATTTATTTATTTATTTATTAAAAAAATTTCCCCGCCCCTCCTGCCCACAGGGCAGCTCGGTGCGGCGAACAAGAATTTAACAACAATGAAACAATAAAAACAATTTAAAACTTAAAAATCCCATATGAAGGGAGAACCCTCCCCCCAACCCATCCACCCTGCTCCCCCCTCGCTAAAAGCCTGGCGGAACAGCCAAGTCTTACACAAACGTTGAAATGACTGGAGAGTGGGGGCCAAATGAGCCCCCACTCTCCATTAAATCAATGGAAGTTTTGCCATTGATTTTAATGGTGGGGAACTGCAGCCTGAGTCAGTCCCTCCCTCTCATCATTTACTATGATTTAGTCACCCTTTACATTGAACTGACAAGAGTAATTTGATAAGGAACAGCCCAATCCTCAAAGTGCTCCACTGGTGAAAGCAATTATTTTGCAGTCACTGGCTAATTACAATGTGGGGTTTTTGCACTATGCAATTTTCACAAATTTACATCTTTGGAAACTTAGCTGTGTGACTGAATTATTTATCACCTTGGAATTACTGGTCACACTTTACATCGAAGTTCTATTTTTACATCTTTGTTTATCGCTGAGTTATAAATTATTTCTATAAATTACAAAAGATTTTACAAGCATGTTACAGGGACAAGTAACATCTGTTATAGGCCCTTTTTACAAGTGGCTCTCCCATTCACAAACATGGAGAAATCTGCATGTTCGTGAGTGGGAGAGGCCCGTGTGAAGGGCACGGCTTGGACACGCATAATGATGGGGGGAGGTACGCTCCCGCCCAACATGCATCCCCATGCACCTCCAACTCATCACCTCGCATGGAGCAACTGGGGGAAAATGCCAGTCGTTCCATGCATGGGGATGAGTGAGGCATGCATGGGGATGCATGTGTATGCATGCCCCGCTCACCCACAGCGCACACCCCAGCGTGCCTATGGACCCCCACACTCTACGGGGGCTATGTTAAAAAGTCCATAAATAACTGGGTACATTAGTAGGAGGTGTGAGAAGCCATTTTAAAAAGGTAACTATTGGTACTCTATAACATAGGGGGAAATTGATTAATTATTTATTGAGAGTGCAGTTCTCACTGATTAACATAAGCAGGACTTGAGACACTGAATTCAGTAAGGACAGGATTGCATCCTAAAATTTCTGTTTATTTCATTTTATTTGATTTCTTCAAATTTATACTCTGCCCCCTGCAGCTTACAGCACATTGATCTTTCATAAACTATAATTGAAAAGGTAAAATAAATTGTGCCTGGGGCATATTTAAATAAGCATTAATATAAATTGTTGTTGGACCATTTATAAATAAACATACTATTAGAATCCAGGTGTATTAATAAGTTTAAATGTACACCCCTTTTATTCTTATTCACATAAGCGCTGGTCCTCAAAGCACTGCTTGCAGCCATAATAGATTTTTCAGTTCTATGGATTAGTGACAGTTGTAGACATAATAATGTAGAACCATAGTATAATCGCTGTGTATTTGCAATGTAACTGCTGTGTGATTACAGCTATTATATTATGAAGTATCACTAAATCTGCTAAGCATAGAGTCTTACAATGTGTTTAGACAACTGTTCTGTGAGCACCGTGTTCTTGCACCTAAAAGTCACATGCATATGAAAAAGAGCGCAGTTGGGGTTTAGACATGTTGGGATGCACCTTATAGTGCTCACACATTTTTTTAAAGGCACCAGTTAAAGACCTCGATCATCGTGGTATTTAACTGGTGAATTTTAAAAAATGTGTAAGTCCTATAAGGCATGTCCCCACATGTCTAAACCTCGCCTGTGCTCTTTTTCACAGATGCATGATTCTTAGAAGTGAGCGCATGGCACTCATCTAAAAACAGATTTTGCTTGTGTGAATATTAATTTTGAATTGTCTTCCAATAGGAACAGAGAATTACTTGGGAAAAGGTTTCTGTTCAGCATCTATTATTCATATGCAGAGAAGCCGAGCTCCAGCAGACCTGCCCATCAGCCTTGTTCCATCATCCTCCCGTTTATAGTTTGGGTAGGGGCTGTGGGGTTCCCAAGCCCACCCCCGTGAGAGGAACTTTGCCACTTTGCCACACAGCACTCCAGCTCATCAGCCAGAGAGTCGGGCCACCTGGAGACCGGGAGGAGTCTCGCTGCGGGGATAACGTTAAAGAGCGCCGGGACACCCAGCGGTGCCAGAGGCGTGCGCCGGGGCATCGCGCCTAAGGGCTGTGCGCGCAAGGGCGTGTCCTTGTGCGCGTGGCCTTAGGCGCTGGTTGGGCGTGGGAGCCCGAAATTCTTCTCTTTGGAGGTGCAGGGAAGTGATTTTGGCTTTTCGCTCATGGAACCTACTTTGGTTGGGCTCCTATATTGGTCCCCTTCATCCTATACCCGGTTGACAGGTATTGGTGCCATGCCAAAGAGGGGTAAGAAATTGGGGGTGACTACTAGGGCTGGGACCTGGAACAGACAACTACAGCTCACGGACTGTTTGGCCAAGGTACCAGCCCCTTCTGGGGAGAAGCGAGATGGTTTTCCTCGGCAACCTTTGTGTGCACCTAAGGAAGGTGATGATGGCAGGTTGAGTCCTTTGATTCCACCTTTGCGGCAAAGTTCAATTGGCTTGGTGGGAGGAACCTCCCGTGATGGGACTAAGACATCTACTGCATCTGATCAAGTCCATTCAGACCCCTCACTACTGCTGTGCGCTCAAGCTTTCAGGCAGCAGGATGAGAGGTTATTAGCCCTGGCTGCCAAATCTCGGGGGGGATTTCACCCCTCGGTGGGAATTCGTCGCTCTGTCATAGAGGATAGTACCTTTTCTCCCCAGGTTCAAATTAAAGATCCAGAGATTCAGTCTCTAGAATTTTCGATCGTAGAGGGGGGAAATTTGTTAAGCTCTGGGTTAGCTGAGCAGGGGAACTGTGAACTACAGGATACGCACGCTAAAGGTGTGTCCTTCATCCCAGATCAGGTTGACGAGACTCGGGAAGTACTAAAATTGCCCATAAGAGTTAATACAGGGAAGGGGGAAGCCTGTGTAGAGGAGTTGGAGCATCCATGCAGCGGTGGATTAACTAATACCTCTACGGGATTAAAGATCAACCCGAGAAATGGTGTTTCTGACCCCCAGGTGGTTCAGGACCAGGTTCAAAATAACTCCCAGCAATTAGAACGGGCCATGGCACCAATATTAGCCCGATTGGAAACCATTGATTCTAGATTGCTGATTATGCAGCAGCAGCTGAATAGGGTTTTGGACCACTTGAGCAATATTAGCGGGAGCACTGTTAGCATGGATAGGCCCGGATTAGTTCCGATGTACGAAACAAGTAATTTTCCACAGGCAGCTGATAATTTGCCAGCTACCCAGTTTAAAATTGAATCTCAGCTCATTCCTATTACTAATGCTCTGGTCTTTACTATTTACCCCTTGGTTGGCTCATTTCCCCCCTGGGGTTCGAAGTTTTGGATTGCTAGTCATATTTCTCATATATTGGGTAGAACCCTTTTGCCCTCCCAAATTATTCGCTTTCATTTTTTGCCTGACAGGGGCGGTGCAATACGGATTCTAATTTATTT
This sequence comes from Sphenodon punctatus, assembly GCA_003113815.1. NCBI lineage: Eukaryota > Metazoa > Chordata > Lepidosauria > Sphenodontia > Sphenodontidae > Sphenodon > Sphenodon punctatus. The sequence continues at coordinate 256,655 of QEPC01011522.1, forward strand.
TTGTTCACAGGCTATAGTGGACAATCTGTTGTGTAATGTCCGTTGTTTTTGGCCATGGGGGGTTTATATGGTTGAAGTCTTTATGAAGAAGGGAATTGTCCCTCTGTTATCACCGGCCTTGCTGAAAAGGTTGGCCAATAGACAAGGTAAATTAGGAAAGATGCAGTCACCAGGAAGGCAGGTAGGCGCTTCATTGGTTACTGCAGAAACTAATATTTCTGTAGCTTTATTTCAGAATGAAGTTTCTGCTGTCGCAGTTGACTCGCCTTTGGTGGATAGGCCAGCAGGCAGTGGGGAGTTGTTTCCTTCTAACTGTATTAGGGCTCAACCTTGGGCTAATTCTTGTAAGTCTTACCCAAAATCGTCCGATACCTCGCCTAAGGCTCAGGTTAGGGAGGGTTCTGATAAATCTTTACCTTTGGTCTTAGCTTCACAGGAGCTCCATAGGATTCAGACTGTTGGTTCCCCATTATTTAGGGTACCCATAGATTCATCTCTGAAAGTTCCTGTGCCGATTTTGTCATCGCCTCAGCACCATTGTCCAATAGTGATGAGTCCAGGGCTGGCCAATTATGTTATAGGTAGAAAGTTGGGGTTTTCCCCAAGAGGGGCATTGATTTTAGATGAGCTTATGGCGGTCGATGCCCCATGTAGGTTCCTGATTTCTGGCCCTATGGGCTGATTCATTTTGATATTTTCATAGAATGTTAGACAGATTTGGTTTATGTTATAATAGGATAAGGAAGTATATTACTTCGTATTTATTAATTTATTAAATTTTAGAATTTTAGTTGGTTGTATTACGTGTTATGTATCTTAGTGTTGTTTGTGATAGCAATGGCCTATGGCTAAGCTAATAAACTTGAACTCGAACTTGATATGCAGAGAAGTTGTCTGTGGATTCTATTAACTGATCCATTTTTCCAATTTCTTTGAAAGAGTTTTGTTTAACTGTGAAGTTTCTTACTGTCAAAAGCTGGACTAGCCACTTTCCCTATTAGCTGAGGTATGTCTAATTAGGCCACTTTCAGACCTGCCTCCCTGCACATATTTTGGCTGGGGGGGGGGAATGCGCAAGCCAGGATATATGCGGGGTTCAGCCGATCTGAAAGCCCCACCGTGCGACTTTGCCGGCAAACACATGCAGCGATACAGAGCTGGATTTCCTGCTCTGTATCGCCACATGGGTTTGCCAGTAAAGCCATGAGGGGGAACTTTCAGACCGGCTGAACCCCATGCATATCCTGGCTTGCACATTCCCTCCCGCAGTCAGGATATGCACACACGGGGAGGGGGTGGGCAGGTGTGAAAGTGGCCTCAGTCTTGTTTCCTTGGATTTCTAGCAATAAGATATTGCACTCATGCAATCAAAAATAAACCTGAAGATAGAACAGGTAATGTCTGTTCATTTCCCTTCCAGTTCCCCTCAGAAAGAAGGAAGAGAAGCAAACCAGTTTCACTAGAGACAGTGATTTTCAGAATGTTTGATTAATTTTTTATGGTATTTCGCTGCAGTTTCTTCTCTATGTGGCTTGTGTGCAAAGCAATGTTTTTCCAAGCTCACATCCCTTGTCAGCCAAACAGTCAGATGTTCATTTGTGGCTGACAGGGGGAAAATATTGGTGATTCAAAGTTCAAGAGAAGACTCAGGAATAGAGTCTTAGGCTGGAAGCATGAACATATCACACAGTAGCGTAATCATTTCAGGCTTCTCAGCCTCTGGCCCATGGGCAATTTCTGGCTTGCTGCTTCATTCCATCCAGCCCATGGCAGCTTCCCCATACTTGTCATCAATGTGTTCCACGTTCACTTTTTGCCTGGCCTGAAGAGTGGGTGCAGACATTCTTTTGAGTAGGCCTCTGTAGAGACAGAGGCCCTTTTCACATGGGCCCGGGAGGAGCCATGGTGTGGGGGGTGGAGGGGAATGGAGGATGGGTGGAGGCTGCGGCGGGTGTGCAGCACAGGTGCAGCCCGTCTCATGAATGCACACCCATCTCCACCCATCTCCATGCATGGAAGTACCTCCATTTTCTCCAATGCTTGTGTATATGGGGAATTGGGGGAGATGGTGGAATGCAGGAACATGCACGCATGCACCCCCACCAGTGGTCACACAAATGCCCCCTCTCACCCACACAGTTGCCCACATGGGTGGGAGCATCTTGTGAGAAAAGGGCCTGAATAGGTGAAGCTGCTGTAGCCCACAGAGTGTGCCTGGGCTGCCCATGCTCCCCTCTCCTGGGAGCACTAGGATGGGGCCCCACCCTGCATAGTTCCCCCAGTGGGGGCCTGCCCCTTCCCATACATAGAATGCTCCAGTCTAAGGAGCATCTCAAAAATATGCACACAGCATGGAATAGGGAGAGGATTCTCTAATCCACACCCCTGATTTTCAGGGTGGTGATTCACAGGAGGGTGTGATCAAGGCAGGACTTACTATAATTTTGTACCAACTTGTCACCCTTCAAGATTCCTCATGAAGCTTCATGCACCCAATGTAGATGGCCACAACTCAGTACTTGCTCTTTGCAGATTGCCTCACTAGAGGCAACTCTGGTTGCTGCAAGTGTTATGGTCATCTCCAGGGAGAGAGGGGCCAGAGGGGATGGCTTCCCAAAGCCCAACATAGCCATATTGCAGTCATTGACTCCAACAAGTTTTATGTGCAAGAAGTCAGAGTGTCAGGCTCCAGGGGTGGAGCCAGGGAAAGGGGAGAAGAAAAGGGGCTGTCAGAAGTGGAATCAGATGACTCCAGGGGCAGAGTCAGAGAAAGGGGAGGAGCGGCAGGTAGAGCGAAGGGGGAACGGGGTGTAGGGAATCTGAGATGTCCCTTAGTACAAAACGGGAAAACCTCTCAGCCACTCTCCGATACCAAGGAGATAGGGTGTTCAGCATGAATAGCAGCACTGCTGGTCTAAGAATGTCTACGGTTCATCATTGAGGTCAAGGGACACGGAATCAGAAGTAGGGACCAGGGACCCAAGGGTAGGGGATGGGGAAACGAGGCCCGAGGAGAAAGGGCCTTGGTAATAAGCCAAGGCGAGGGGAACGAGGGCAAGGAGTGAGGGAAACCTGAAGCAAGGGGAGGAGCAAGGGAAACCTGAAGCAAGGGAGTACACTGGAGGCACAGGGAGCAAGGGAAACCCTAGGAGCAAGGAGGGGGGCAAAGGAAACCCTGGGAGCAAGGGACAAGAAATAAGAGAACAACTAGAACGCAGAGAGACCAGACTACACAGAAACTAGGGGCAACTATAGGAAGGAACAGGGAGACAAAGACAGCAGACAATAGGGGACTAACAATAGGACATTGAGGGAACAACAGGGAGACAGACTAACATGAAGACAAGGCAGGATGTGAGAGAGAAACAAACAACCTCTACCCTGGGGCGGGTAAACAAGGGAGGAGGGAACTAGGCAGAATCACACCAACCCACAAAGAACACACACCATTCCAAAGGGAGGGGAAGGAGCCTCACACACTCAGCACACAAAGGGGGGAAACAGTACCCAGAAACTTACCACCACCAAACACTACACACAACAAAGACAAAGGGTAACAAGGTGCATATAGAAGAGACAGAATAAGGTGAGTAGGGCAAGAGGAAGTGGCTTGAAGTTCCACACCTGCCACTGCTCTCAGCAGTCCTAAATACTCCACAGAGCCAATCAGACCGTGGCAGGTGTGGCCACACCCACCATCAGGTTTGCATGGTGAGCAAGGCAGGAGAGAGAGGGAAGATGCCACGAACCAAGAGAGAGCCACCCCCCTGCAGCACATTGCCAATAGGGCAGACTGCAGCGAGGACCTCCTAGAAGCCCCAAGGCCAGGGGTTCAAGGCCTGGCTGTGACACAGAGTCTGGAACCAGTGCATCATGTGTTACAGGCAGGTGGCTGATTCCACAGCACTTTGACCTGGGCTTGAGCTTTACTTGTGCTGGTTAGGCTACCCTCCTCCCCTCTTACCCCTGGCTTCCTGATTGGATCCTGTCAGAATACAAGGCCAACCTGTAGCCACAGCCTTTGGAAAAGGGCTGTCAATCAGTGCATGTGAAGACTGGCTGCCCTTTTCCAAAATGGCACCCAACATTGCCAGCATCATTTTGTAAAAGGGCGTGCATGTGCAGAATGGCCCCAGCAGCCATTTTGTGCATGCACGTGATTTTTTACATTTTTAAAAATTTTAAATTAAAAAAGAAAATAAAGATCACTGTGCATGTACAAAATGGCTGCCATAAGAACATAAGTAGTGCCATACTGAGTCAGACCAATGGTCCATCAAGCCCAGCATCCTGTCCTCTGACAGTGGCCAATCTCGAATGCATGGAAGAAGAACCAACAGTCACAATGGGCAATCCATTCCCCGTTGTTCACTCCCAACTGTTACCTACTTGGTTAATAGCTATTCATGAACCTACTCTCTAAGAACGTATACATGTCCTTTTCCAAAATGATGCCAGCGGCATGTGTGCTGCTTTGGAAAAGGGATGCATATTGCACAGAAAAGCCCACAAGCCATTTTGCATATGTGCAGTGATTTTTTTAAAAATAAATTTTGAATTAAAAAAAGAAGAAATGAAAATGATAGGGTCATTTACAAAAAAACCCAAAAAACAAATGAGGGTTTTTTTTGTAAACAGAAATGAAAACTAAAACAGAAATGGTAGGGTGCCTTCTGCACACTCCTAATGCTACCATTAAGACATTTTTCACATGCGCCCCTGCACACGTGTGTGGTTGGGGGCACCCATGCGAACACCGCCCGCGGTGGTGGGAAGGCATTAGTGGGAACACCGCCCGGAACAGGTGGGGTTGTATGTTCACTCCCGTGCTCTACCCATCTCCACCCACCTCCACCCATCACCCACACATAGAGTGACACGCTCCAATGTCGGTTGCTCTATGCATGGAGATGGGTGGAGCATGAGAGCACACACGCACCCTCACCCACCACGGGCGCCGTTCCCATGGATGCCCTCCCATCACACACTCACCGTGGGCAGCGTTCGCATGAGCTGCCCACCTCCACCCACCGGTGGTGCACACCCATCCCCTCACCCACCACGGCACATGTGACAAGGGCCTAAAAATATATTTAAGGGTCATGTATGCCTATCATTATGACCAAAGCCAATAAAAACATAAAAGAAATAAAAACAACTACAATACAAACTAAGTAACATAAATACTTAAAATCCAGAAGGCAAAGCAACAGCTCGCCCCAAACTAAAAAAAGACTATTTTAAACTATGCCAAAGAAAAAGGTATATAACTAAAATAAAACCCAGACAATACTGTCAAAACACACCAGATATATCAGGATAGTACCACAATTCACAACCCTCAGGCCATGGACAGCTTAGATTTAAGGAAGAGTTTAGTTTAGTGCCGCCACAAGGAACTGTGCCACCGCCATAGAAGTGGCAGGGTCCACATCCGCCAAAGCCAAACAGAGCAAATTATGCTCCGTTCTACCAGGATATTTCTGTAGGAAAGGGGAGAGATGGACCAGTGGAATCCCATCATATAGATGGCAACTAAAAAGTAGATGCTGAACTGTCTCCACATCCTGAGCTTCAAAGGGACATAAGCGCTCAGAAAACTCAATAGCCCGAACCCGGCCCTCCAACAAGGCCGTAGGTAAGGCACTGAGCCTTGCACATAGAAATAAATATTTCCCCCTAGCGGAGATGCCTGAAAGTAAATAGGGGGCCATTTTGTATCTAGGCTGCATATACAAAAGATAATAACATGGGAGGAAGCTCTAATATCGGCCATCTCCTCCTGCAAATCCTTGTCCCTCAACCTCAGGGTAATTTCCCTGATCATAACTTCCAGGTCCTTACCCACCCAATAGTCAGGGTGAAATCCTAATTTACACAAAAAGAGGTCCACTGCCCTCCTTCACGAACTCCTAAAAGTATCCATTCTCCAGTATTGGATCAACCCCCGGGGCTGCCTCTTGGATAGTTTGGCCCAGAATTGCAATCTGAGCGCTTAATATATTGGTCTTTTCACCACCCTGGTGAGGTGAGGTGTGTACAATTCCCATTTTATAGAATAGGGATGAAGCTTAAGCACAAAGAATGTAGGTGACATGTCCAAGGTCATTCAGGAAGTCTGTAGCAGCATAGGATACCAAATCCCAGACTCATTCACCAGCTATTGCACCATCCTTCTTTAGAATAACTGCATCTCCCAATTACCTATGATAGTACTACTACTTTCCATCTTTACATTTATGCTGTGAAAAATTTTTTGGCCCTACACATCTTTTTATGGTTTACTTTCTTTATGCTAACACTCCTGTATTCTGATTGATCCTTCCCACTTACAGAAAGATTTCTTCCAACAATTTACAAACTCCTTTAGTGCCTTTGCAGAATACCCATCTATGCTGAGAGTAAACTCTCAGCATAATACACCTGTCTGAAGATTATCCACATCCATTTAATGAACACTCTGTCTCGTGTAAGTAGATATTGCAATTCACACCTGGGGGCTCCAGACTGTATACATATTGAATGAGGATTAATATTTATGATGAAGTATATAATTATTCTGAAACATGAAGAAAAATATGAAGATATTATACGATTATTTACCTAACAAGACCCAGCTCCAAAACTAACTACTTTGTAGATTTCAGAGCAAGAGATAAATTTATGTTGAAGATGAGATTTGGCATCTCCTATTATGTTGGAAGCAGCTGAGCCTAAATGCTGCTCTTCAGACATTCCAATCTCTGAAAACGTGAATAAGTTTCAACCTCAAAATTCATAGGCATTCTTGCTTTAGCCAGATTTATTTATTTATTTATTTATTTATTTATTTTTATTGGTTATTCCTTCATCAGGTTTTAATTAAAAAGATGCTCTCCATTGACTTCAGCAGCATCAAAAGCAGAGAACAACAATCCAAAGTAAGGATGGGAACATCTTTGCCTTCTTGACTCCTGAAAGCCTCATCCTTTTATCCTCCAAAGGCACACCCTTCATCACCACCACCACCTCCTCGTCCTTTTTCAATAGATTATATTTTATTGTTTTTTATTACATTTGATGTTTTTTGTAAGTCACCCTGAGCTTTTAGGAAAGAGTGGGGTAAAAATGTTAAATAAATGAATTGCATGCCCAAGTTAAATCAAATGTATGCTCTCACATTTTTATTTAATTATTTTTAGTTTAGATGTTTGGTTTTTTTTGTATTGTTATTTGAACCCATTATTAATTATTTATTATAATATACTCCCCCTGCCAAATGGCATTCAGGCCCCTTCATAAAAGTAAATCAGTAATAGTAGTTCGTACAGTACAATAAAATAACCTACAATCTATTTAAAATAATTTTAAAAGGGAAAGGAAAAATACACTAAGGGGAAGACACTTTTTTCTGAGAAATCTTACACAGAAAGACAGCAATAGAAACACAGAACTAGAGGTCAAAACTTGATATTTGTTCTCTAAAAATTCTATCTAGATAATATTGTATACAAGATGATAGGGTCTTGACTCTTGAAACCTTCTGCAAAACAGGTGACTGATGGTGAACTCACACGTAAACTGCTAGAATCTGATGTCTGCGGGGCAATCTGAATTCCAGCCCCACTTTAAATGCGTGTCTGATGGATCTAATCTGACTCAGATCTAATAATCAGATCCACATTTATTGATTGATTGATTGATTGATTGATTGATTGATTTTCTAGACTTCTACCCCGCCCCTCCTGAGAACAGTTCGGGTTGGCTTCCAACAATCTAAAAAACACATATAATATATATATAAAAACTATTTAAAACACATCAATAAACAAATCAAGGAATTAAAACAGGACCCGGGAAACATTAAAACAATAAATAATAAATAGAAAGTGAGCCTGGAACTTGGGCCTTTTTCAAACTGACTGCGGAGGTGTTTCAGTCTGTGGGGGATGGGTGGAGGTGGTGGTAGGTGTGCGGTGCATGTGTGGGCTGGCACACAGATGCACACCCATTTCCACTGATCTCCACTCATCTCCATGCATGGAGGCACCTCTGTTTCCCCCAAAGCCTCTGTGCGTGGGGGATTGGTGGAGATGGGTGGAGTGCAGGAGGGCGCACGCACCCCCACTTATCCCCAATGGTGGTCACACCGATGCCCCTCCCTCACCCACGCAATCGCACACATGGGCGAGGAGGGGGCGTACATGTAAAAAGAGCCTTGGAGTGACTCACTCACATGCAACTGTGATCTGAGGGTCTTCCAAGGCTCATTATACAGCATCTGTGGCATCACAAACATCAGGGCCCTGGATTTTAACAGCACTATGTGTGAATTTCCCCTGAGACTCAAGATAGATAAGGAGTTGAACTTGGAACTATGAGAGGGAGGTTTTAAATCCCCTCTTAGCCATCATATGAAAATAGCAAACATGGCAATAACCTGGCTTGCTGGAGGTGAAACAGGGAGAGGGTACTGGTCCCCTTTAACACATGGTATCTTGATTACATTTCACATTCCCTTATATTTCCTTTTCTCCTCCTAAGTGGTATTCAGAAAAGTGCCCCCACTCCCAGCATGGGGAAAGGGACAGATTCTGTGCCAGGATGATGTAATCGGAACCTCACCTTTTGATGCTCATCCTGTGTGGCGGTCAGCCATTTGGGAGGTAACAGTGGATATGAGTGTCTCACTCGACACCATACAACAGAACTTTGAAATTTGGGGTGAAAACAGACTTGACACTAACCGCCCTTTAACCACCCTTGGTGGTCATTTATGCATGTTGTAGGGCAGCATAGGGCACCAATACAGGGTGATTTCAGACGTGACGAGATCACGCTGAACCACAGTGAACCACGGTGAACCCCGTGGCGGGGCCAAGGCGCCCTGAACGTCTGTTCAGCAGCCACCAGATGTTCACCACGTTGAACACCCGCACGGGGCCAATTTCAACCACGCTTCCTGGGCTAGCCGAACCAAATCCCATGGATGCGTGGTGAATGATATCCCCACCCGTGATCAACCAAAAGTCACATCTGGATGCCAGCCGCCGCCCGGGATCAAAGGAAATCATCCCCAGGCATGGGCAATGAGCGCAACGTTGCTGCCAGGCAACTGGCATCAACACACTCACCGGAGGGAGATTTAAAGGGGAAAAAGCGGCTGGTGAACATGGTGGGATGGAGCGAGGAGGGAGGAGGAGGAAGAGAGCGATGGCGGAGGAGAGATCGAGGGGCGAGGAGGAGGAGGAGGAGGGGGAGGCAGGGGCACAGGTGGTGGTGGTGGTGGTGGAGGGGGTGACAGCACAGGAGAGGG
>QEPC01011523.1:12287-35362 GCA_003113815.1 Sphenodon punctatus
CCCTGCCTCTAGCAGCTGGGGTGAGATCCATCAGCCATGGACAGCTTTGGGGGATTGCCTCTATAATTATGGGGGAGTCAGGGGACAATGGTGACCCCTGAGGAGCTTCAGGCACTGAGTCACCTGCACCTGCATTTGAAGATGAGATCGCCTCAGCCGCCTGCAATGCAGACATTACAGTGCCCTGCTGCGTGGCAGTGGAGGACGCTGGCAGGAGGCGACACCTAATCCCCTGGATCCTAGTGCCTCTGGGAGCACTAGTTTCCACTAATGCTGGGAGAGGAAGACCCATAATCAGGCCTGCACAGCTTTGGGTATGGTGATGAGCTGCTGCTTCTGCCTGCTGGCACTCTGCTGACATGGCCCCTGACAGTTCTGCCACATGCCTCATTGCCTGGCTTGCAGGCAGCAGACTGGCCTCACCATCTCCTACCTCCCTTTTCCATTTCTCCCATCAAAAGAATGCACAAATATTTTACAGAAACAATTTTTTAATTAAAAACAACAACAACAATTATTTTTTTTGAAAACTGACCAAAAATAGGGAAGAGGGTTTGTTCGGATTCTTTATGAAGGATTCCTATAGGAACAGATGGCTGCAGGAGGTGGAAGATTTTCTGGACAAGTTGGGGTTAGCTGACAGTAAAAAAGATCCCATGCAGGCAATGATTATTACCAGAATTAAAGATATTGCCGGGCAAAATGATGTGGCCACTGTAAGAAAGACTCAGCATATGAAGGATTACCTTCAGTTGGCACCGTGTCGTGGTGAGCAAACACCATATCTGGCAACAGCTTTGCCACTAAGAGGAAAAATCTATTTATCGCAGCAAGTTTTAATGCCCTCCCTTCTAAAATATTCAAGGGCAGGCAGGGGGGAATTCCTTATAGAGACAGATTGTGCCCCTTTGATAACATTACTGCTGAGTCTACTCAACACATTTTGATTGCCTGTGGGCTTTATGACGGTATAAGGAAGAATGTGTTAACTACTTTTTTGGATAAATTTCCAGGGAGGGGGGAACATGAGTTAATGCTGTTAGCTCTTCAGGATACAGATCAGAATATCACAAAAATGGTGGCCAATTATTGGATACAGGCATTCCAGGGTCAGCAGAATTTCTTGGAGTTTAAGTGTGCCTATGTCATGGAGTTAATTATTTCAAATTATGTTTTATCTTTTGAATTTTATTTTTTTACTTATTATTTGTTTGATGTACTTTTCTCAGAATTTGGGTGGGTAGGTCATTTGTATTTGCAAATCGGTTTTATAGTATTATTGGTTTGTTTTCTGTTTTTGTATGATTTATACAATGGCCTACTGCTACACAAATAAGTAAATATTTGATTTGAATTTTTTAAAATCTAATATTATATATATCTATATTATAAATCTAACTGCTATTAACTATCTAACTATTATAAAACCAATGAAACTAAATAATGGTATATCTAACACCTAGTCCTACAAACACACTTTAAAACTGAATCACTGATCTCTATAAACTATAACTCTATAAGCTAACAACTAACTAATAACTAACTCCTACCTAACTACTATAATCTCTCTCTCTCTTTAAATATACAATATTACACAGGGATGGCGGGGCACAAACAGCTCACAACAATACAGGGAGGGGTACAAAAACTGAAATAAAACCTAAATCAATCTAATCCTACTCTAATAAATAAAAAAACAGGGGAAGGGAATGAGGGCTGGAATATGGAGAGAAAGGAATGAATTTAATGGAGGGTAGGGAAAGAGAAAACACAGGGATGGGTAAAAAATAAAAATAACAGCTAAATCTATCCAATATAATCTAAATAAATGAAAATATGAAGGTAAATGGGTTGGATGGGTGAAATAGAAGGAGGATGGCAATGGATTAAAGAGAACAAAACTGCTGGGAGAGGGAGCCTTCTGAAACGGCTGCTGTTCAGGAACAGTGACTAACTGAGAAGGTGTTGGGAAGGGAGGAGGCAATCAGTTTTGTTTCTTGCTGCGCCTGCCTCACCACAAGCCCCATTGGCTCTGTGCAGCCTAGCCCGTGGCCAATCGCAGACTGCGAAGCCAGTGGTCTGAGGTGAAAAGGGATGGTGCTTGGGCAGGGTGGCTGCAACTCCAAGCCTCTCCACCCCTGGTGCCTGGAAGTCTGCTCCTCAGCTGACTCCACCTCCCTGTCATGTTTGACCTTCCAGTGACACTTTTTTTGCCACACGAACTCACCCGAACACAACCCGAACTGACAACTGTTCGGTCATTTCGACGTACGGATCTAGTTCGGTTTGGTCAGTTCATGTTCGGATTCGGGTTCGGTCGTCCGAACAGACAGAGTTTAGTCCGAACTCCGAACCGCGTTCTCCCATCCCTATTCGCTGGGTTGAGATGTCTGTGTAAACACCATGGGTGGTGGGTGGGGTGCATTTCACTGAGTGGAGACATCTGTGTAGACACCACGGGTGGTGGGTAGGGTCATTTTGCTGGGTGGAGATATCTATGTAAACACCACGGGCAGTAGGTGTAGATACATGCATGCTCCCGCACAACACCCATCTCCACCCACCACCCACTCACAGAGCAACGGGCTCCAATGTCGATTGCTCCATGGGTGGTTGGTGGAGATGGGTGTTGCATGGGAGTACGCATGCACCTACACCCACCGCAAGTGGTGTTTACACAGACACCTCCACCCATCTCCACCCAGTGAAATGCACCCCACCCACCGCAAGTGGTGTTTACACAGACACCTCCACCCATCTCCACCCAGTGAAACTGGGTGGAGGCATCTCGTGTGAAAAGGGCCCATATTGCATGGCTGAAGTATTGCCCTGTACCATGTATAATAAAATGTAACACCCACTTTATCGATGTTAGTGTCTGTGTAAAAAAAGCCTATATGAGGCAAACTGGGGGGGAAAAAGCAGTCACATTCAAACCTTTCCCTTATACTCCCAAATCTGCCCAGGGTAAAACCAGGCAACACCAAAAAAACGTAAAAGAAAAAAAAGAAAAGAAAAGAAAAGAGTTTAGCAAAACAGGACCAAGTGAGCCTGCATGGGGCAAACAGTGGGTATAAAGCAGGCCTGCAGGATACAAACAAATCTCAACTCTTCCACCACCTCTCCCGGGGAAAAGCAGCAAGGAGACAATGTCTTTATTTTTAAGAAATAAATCTACAGTGCCCACCCCACAGGCCCCCAATCATCCACCCTGGGCCAGGGTCCTCAAAAACCTACAGGAGCCGAGTAGTCTGTGGTCTGGTCTCTCTGTTCTGGGCAACTCACTCTCACACATGGCCGTGGCAGATTGTTGAAGAACCCCGAACCTGGTGTGTTGCTCTCAGAGGCTGATACTCAGAGGACTGCCCCTCTGGTTCCTCCTCCTCCCTCCAAGGCCAGGCAGGGGCAGGCCAATCTCAATGTGGGAGGGAGTGGAAGCCGGGAGGTGTTTTTTTAACATCGCCTGTCCCATTGAAACTTGAGGGCAAGGGTTCCTTTGGAACCTATTGGTCTTCTACTACTGGCCACACACTCCTCTGACATTTTGGCTCACACTTCAAAAGGGAGAAAAGGATGAGGTAGGCCAAATCATGGATCCATCTTCATCTTTGATCCCATAACCTCATATACACTCCCTTCCTGCTGAGTGCACTTTATCACTGTTTGAGAGTAAGGGCTGGATCCATGGGTCAAATCTAGTAACTGGAAAGGGACCAAACAAAAATGGCTGATATTAGAAGTCGGGTGCCGCCCTCCCAAGAGTGCCCCCCATATTGCTACAGGTTTAACTCAATATTGCTAAGGAATTGGAATTCAAAGAATGTAGGAAAGTCAGGACAAATATTGGCCAGGGAATTTAATTAGTTTAGTTTAGTTTCATTAATTAGTTGTTTACTTTCTTGCTTATTTGTTTAAATTTATATACCACCTTTTCCCTAGAACTCAGGGTGAGTTACAACAAATAAAATATACAAAAATAAAAATAATTAAAAAACCCTAACACCAACCTCTCCACCCTTATTTCCTTTCTGCCAAATATTTGGCCAAATTCCGAAGAAACTATCAATGAACCCTGAAGTCTTTGTGAATGTGCAGGAGGCTCTGACTTTTCTGTCCTTTAAAAAAAAAAAGAAAAAAAGAAAAAAAAGAAAAAAAAGAACTTTTCACAAAATTGAGGCAGCTTCATAAAAACGCAAGCATGTACTCACACTCGCTGAAATTTATTTTTTAAAGTAGCTTTTGGAGCAATGACCTTAACGACTGTGTAGATACATTGCTGGGAGAAATACTAACTCTGTCTTCCTTTTGTTCTGCTTGTAGCTATGGGCAACAAAACTGAATCCATTCCAATCCTTTCAAATCTGCCACCAACAGGAACTATTAGATATCCAAGGAATTGAAGAGTCACAAAGCAAGTGAGAACTCCTGAGCATTCACATTAGTGTTACATGCACTTGGCTGTTGTGTGGGTTGAAGCTGATCCATATTAATGACAGTTAAAGAACACTGGGTAGCAGCAATAGGGAGAGGGACTTCTAAGAGCTAAACAGTGGAAATTCAGATGCTTTAGTCTGACACAGTAAAAGAAGCATAAAGCTCAAGGTCTGTGGTGTTTTATTATGTCTACCTGCATCTACCAGTGAAAATAAGGGTATTGGAAACATGACAAGTTGACATTCTTTTACCTTTCAAATCTGGACATGAAAGGAAGATCCACATGTCGTTCTTAAAGCATGTGCTGCTGTTCAATCCCCTCATGTCTAATTTGTAAGACTGAGTTGAATTCTAGCAGGTGGGTTCAGAGAACAAATAAAAAGGTAGGTTTCCTAATCTGGAGCAAAGGCCTGTGGGGTTCATTCACACAACACTTTTAGAGTGGTTAGTGGCACAATCCCACATTCTGACATTAGGGGTGTGCATGTTGTTTATGTTATTAAAATAACGATAAAGAAAATTGTCATTTATGTTATTGTTATTGCAATAACAAAAACGAAAAATAATAATAATGAAAATAGAAATGAAAACGACATTTCATTTTTGAAATAAAGGGAAAAAACTTAAAGATGTATTTCCAACTATAACATTTTTGTTTCTTATTCAATTCTGATTAACCTTAGGGAGCACGTACCCCCAATGGAGGGCACTATGGGTACCAAATTACGAAACAATTAGATAAAGGGAACTGATTTTCAAAGCAATTGAATGTTTTGATTTTAAGAAAAGCTTCATACACAATCACAGCTACAACTTCTTTATCTTGGATCCAATTTACATGAAATCTGTGAATCTTATGTCCCTCCAAAGGCTTAATACTACTACCAATTTTTAGAAAGGTTGAATAAAGGGTACTGATGGTATAAGACATTAACTTGAAAATACATTTCCAGCTGTAACATGTTTATATTCCATACTGTTTACAAGAAATTTGTAAATACTGTATCACATACCTTCCCTGTCATCTCTGTCAAACTACAGGACAATTTGATACAGGGACCCAATTTTATAATTGGAGCAAAGGCCTCTGGGGTTCACTCATATAACACTTTTAGAGCGGTTAGTGGCACAATCCCACATTCTGATGTGAAATGTAGGGGTGTGCATGTGATTTTTGTTATTACAATAACAATAATGAAATGTGTAGTTTTCATTAATGTTATTGCAATAACAAAAATGACAAGAAACAAAAATAGAAACAAAAATGACATTTTTTAAAAAAATAAAGGGAAAAAACTGAAAAACATATTTCCAGCTATAGCATTTTTGTTTCTTATTCAATTATGATGAAATTTAATATGTTTGTACCCCCAATGTAGGGCACTATGTGTACCAATTTATGAAATGAATAGATAAAGGAAACAGATGTTAGAAGCAATTGAATATTGTGATTTTAAGAAAAGCTCTATACACATTCATGGCTACACCTTCTTTATCTTCCATCCACGTTGCATGAATCCTGTAAATTTCATGTCCCTCCACAATCTTAACACACCTGCCAATTCTCAGAAATATTCAAAGAAGGGTCTTGATGGTATAAGACATGAACTTGGAAAAACATTTCTAACTGTAACGTTTGTATATTCCATCCTCTTTACAAGATATTTTGCAGGAATTTATAACATACCTTCCCTGTCATCTCTGCCAGATTGATAAAGGGACCCAATTTTATAAGCAATTGAAGGTGTCCCCTTGAAGACTATTAATCAGATAAATAGCAGCACATGTAGTGCCAGTCAGAGGCAGGCACCCTGCATGGCAGAGGGAGAGAGACTGTAGGAGGGAGGATGTGAAACAACCCAAAAGACAGACAGACACATTCATTGGTCAATTACTGCATGCTTCTAGCTTTACAGGACCAATCAGTAGTAACTTCGAGGCGGGCATACGGGGCGGATCTCAGGCAGGCATAGAAGGGACATAACTGGGACTTTGGGGATATCATCCCAGCAATCAGGAAACATAGGGTATTTTCAGACGTTACGAGATCACAGTGAACCCCCGTCAATACCCACATGGGGCCAAAGCACCCTGAACGTCTGTTAGGTGTCTGCTAGATGTTCGCCACGGTCAATTCCCACATGGGGTCAATTTCAACCACATTTCCGGGGCTCCCCGCCGGACAATCTCTGAAAGCGTGATCAAAGAGATCCCCGGTGGGAACCAACAAAAAGTCACGTCTGGCCGGTGACCACGACCCGGAATCCACAGCGGAATTCCAGGCCGTGGTCAAATCGGGCAGGCGCTGCAGCCGCATTGGCCGCAGCGCTCACCCATCTCCCCAGAGGGTGGGCGGCGGGGGACCGGGGGGGTGGGGCTATGCGGCCCACGTTGCACCACGCGACCCCTCCCCCTCCCTGATTCCCCAAATATAACCAATTGAAGGTGAAATGAAAATTATATGGGCCCCTGGTGCACACCTCTATTGGAATCGTAAGTGCTTCCTTTGTTTCTATATTTGAAAAAAAACACACATTTTTTTAGTTTAGTGATAAGGCCATCAGTACCGGCCTTTCTGCAATTCTGGGTGTTCCTCACTTACTGAGGCACTCATCTGGAGATGTTACAAGTATGATACCCACTCAGACTTACTTTGGTAAGTCTTGTGCTAATCACCTGGCCAGCGATTAGTACACCATTAGTAATTAAGATTCTTTAAGTTTTCTTTTATGCTATCTCATTATTAATTTCTAATTTTTTTTACATTTTCATCTGTATAAGGCTGAAATGAGAATCCGTTTGATTCTCATGAGAATCTTGTGAGGATCAAGTACTGTCAATGAGATCTCGAGAAGATCTCACAAACGGTGCAAGAATCTCGCTTAAAAAGAAAAACAACTGTGAATGTGAAAAATGGCCACGGAGCTGTTTTTCACACACACAACCCTTTCCCAAAATGGTGGCAACGCTGCAGGTGTCATTCTGCAAAAGGGCTGCACATGCACAGAACAGCGCGGTGGCCATTTTGTGCATATGCAGTTGTTTTCTTGTCCCCCTTTACCACCCAGTTATAGAGTTGGTGGCTTCAGAAAAGGAGGAAAGAGAGAGACAGATGTGGGACACAAGACTCGGCACGGGATGCGGCACACACACATGGCTCCAGTAAGTAAATCAAGGGGGCAAAAACTGTTTCGAGAAATGATTGAGAACTGGGGCTTTCCTTGGTTCTCGTGGGAATTGAGCCAAGAAGCTTCATTCTTGATGAAAAACAAGAAAAAAATAAATTTGAGTTTCAGCCCTGGTATTCCATCTCTTGTTTATCATTTATACCCAATCATACTGCATTTTTGTTCATTTATTCAGCATATCCTGATTTAAGTAAAACTTTGAAACTCATTTATTCATGAAAACACTGGTTTAGCTTGGGCAGGGACAAGGTCCTGATAATTTTTCCCCCCCTACATTTGACCCTGGATGCATTCCAGGATTCCTACAAGCTGGATATAATGACCTTTAATTATAAAAGACAACTGTCCGCTGATGCTGTTGAAAAGGGGGATTACTGGCCTACAGACGTAATGAGGTGAGCATCTGATGAGATTACAGGTTCTATATCTGTAACACATGCTTTATAAGCAGTTTCCCATATATTTTGTGCTTCCACCAGTGCTGCCAATGGCAAAAACACAGAATACACGAGGCCCTGCCCACAAGTGTACTTATGTTAAAGTCCCTGATAGACTGAATGAGACTGTGGGAATTTTCAGTCAAGCACCTCCCCACCCACTACCTACCATAAATGTTGCAGGGCTGCAGTGTTGCCCTATGGGTGCCCTGTAACATGTATAGCGGTTGGAGAGAGTCTTGTTTGAAAATGTCCTGTGTTAGATTGTTTATTGATATGGACTGGCGACCCAATTTGCATTGCTGAAATCCTTTTGTATCTTTCGCCCTCATTAGGATGAAATTCCCTCCCCTCACAAATCTCATACATTGTTTATGACCAATTTAAAGACTTAAGTGAGACATAACAGGCACCTAGGCCTGATACTGACCTAGATGGTGAATCTCTCCTTTGGATAACAGCTGGTCTTCATTGATTTGGATTAAATCCAGATCATTTATAAAAGGGGAAGAAAAAGCCTGGTTAAAACATTTCTGCTTCACAGGGGTGTTTTAAGATTAATTAAAAAATTGGAGGGGGAGGTCAGAGAAATTAACAGACAAACTGGAGTGAGTTCAGAGATGGGAAAGACAAATGATAAAGGAGCTGGAGGGAATTGACTTACTGTAGGAGGGAAGATTACAAGTTAAATATGTATGGATTTGTTAAGCAATGATTTCAAGGGGGGATGACAACAGTGTGCAAATATTTGAAGGGTGTAAACACCAACAAGGGAAAGGAATTAGCATAGCATGGTTTAACCCTAATGGGACAAAGTTTAAAAAGGGAACATTTGAGCTGGGGGTTAGGAGAACATCTTGATAGGAAGAGGTGGTACGTTGTGGAATAGCGTCTCAGTGGAAATGATAGGAGCTTTGTTTCTAGAGAGATTTAAAACAATATGGAAGAAAACAATACATGAGGGAGCAATCTTTTATCATGAGTGAAACTAACGATGATGTTTTGCTTGTAAATACTTCAAAATCTGTGGTGAGCAACCTCAGTTAAGCGGAGGGCAATAAAGTCCCTGTCATTATTTATTAGGGCTGAAACTCGATTTCATATTTTTCCCAGTTTTCACCAAGAATCGCGATTTTCGTCTCGTTCTAACTGAGAAACGATAACAGAGACAATTGCCGTTTCTTGGCCAAGAACAGATTCTTGAATTACTGTTTACTGTTTATAGGATTTTTCTTTATCAGATTTCTGGTTTCCGAGTTACCATTTACCAGATTGTCGTTTACCTAATTTCCAGTTACTGTGTTCTGAGGTACCGTTTGCATTGAGTTATATTGTTATTGTTATCAGTTATTATCATATAATTATCATAACCATAAACCAATAAACACGATAAACCAACAAACATGAAGATAAACACAATAAATGGTAAACGGTAAACATGGTTACCGGCAAATCAAGTCTCGTCCAAGATCTTGACATGGAACCAAGAAAACTGCGAAATCTCTACAGCAATTCTCGATTATTGTGATATTGCCGCGAGAACCAATTTGGTTCTCATTTCAGCTCTATTATTTATATAGCACTTTCAGTGTTCAAAGTGCTTTACAATCACTATCTAATTCCCCTTTACAACAAATAGGTCATCCTTATTCCCATTTTACAAACAGATGACTTGCGTAAAGTCACTCTGAGTTCATGGCTAAAGCAGGATTCAAACCCTAGAAACCAGGCCAACACTTTAGCCAATAGGCAACATGGATAGGAACATTCTCGACAACGGTTGCTGTTCAATGTGAGGCCAGCCCAGCGCACAAAGAGTGAAGAGCTTCCAACATCCTGACTGTTCTCTGAGAAAAAGGGAACAAGGAGGAAGAGTGAAATGATTATAGCAACTTGAGATCACATGACTTCTCCAACCCTATCATGTGATGCATCCAGCTGTGCTCTCTAGCTCAATAATACTAGTGTCCACCTATACACTATATCCGCTCTGTGTAGCACACCCTCCACCCCACCCCAGTGACTGATCAGGTCCTATCTACAATACAATTTAGTCTGAACTCCCCACCTCACACTCTGAGGAAGTTGCATGCATGCCATTGGCTGCCAACCACCGACCTATATTCCATTCTTTCGCAATGTGGATTTTAAAGTATTGTCTCCTCTGCCCAAATAATTGTGTTTTTTACACTGAGATTAGGGATGTGCAATTCATTTTTGTTTTTTCTTTAATTACTAGAACAAACGAAACCCCATTCGTTTTAGTAATTAAAGTATAAAGCAGATGAATAAGAAAACAATGATTCTTTGCTTTAATCAGGTTTTGTTTCTTTAAAAAAACCTGTGCATATGCAAAATGGCACAGTCTGTGCATGAGTGCGCCCTTTCCCAAAATGGTGCCAGCAGAATCAGCAACATTTTGGAAAAGGGTGTGCATGCATAGAATGGCCCTGGTGGCCATTTTTCACATGCTCAGTGATTTTTTTACAAAATTATTTTAAAAATAAGAGTTAGTTAATTTATGGCTAAATGCCAAAACCCCACAATATACAAAGAAATAAAAATGTAAATTATATACATATATCAACATGTCACACAATAAATACTAAGGAGAAAACAAAAAAACCTCGGACAACAAAAATGTTTCATTGTACAAACTTTTGCTTTACAATTTAACATTTTCTTTTTCTTTTTGTTATTTATTATGTGTGACATTTTGATATATGTATATATTTTATATTGTAATATCTGTATATATTGTAGGGTTTTTTGCATTTTAGCTGTTAACTAATAAAATAAAATAAAATAAAATAAAGGAGGGAAGAAAAGAAAAGGAAAACAGCAGGGTCATTTACAAACCCCACCACCCACCCAAACAACAACAACCCAAAGGGGTTTTTGTAAATGAAGACCAAATGAAAACGAAAATGATAGGGGTGCCTTCTGCACACCCCTGAGAGAGTTTAGCTTACAAAAGATGTAAAACTGTAGGGAAAATGTTTTAAATCCTATGTAAATTGAGTTGTGGTAAGTTGAGATTTTTACCTCACACGTAAATTGATTTATTTATTTAAAAGATTTATTACCCTGCCCCTCCTACCACAGGCAGTTCGGGGTGGCGAACAATCATAAAATATAAAACATCAATTAAAACAATTCATAAAATGAGAACAAATACCCAAGCCGACCCCAAACCCCACCCCATCTCCCCCGCCAAATGCCTGGCAGAACAGCCAAGTATTACAACTTCTTTGAAAGGAGGGGCGATCTGGAGCCAGTCGAACCCACACTGGAAGGGAGTTCCACAGCCGTGGTGCGGCCACCAAGAATGCCCTCCCCTGCGTGCCCCCCTGGAAAACCTGGGGGACCTCAAGCACTGCACCCCCAGATGACCATAGGGGCCGATCCAGGACCCAGGGTCCTGCAGATAGGAAGGACCTAGGCCATTTAGGGTTTTATTGGTCAAGATAAACACCTTGAATGGGGCCCAGAAATCTACCAGCAGCCAGTGCAGAGAACGCAGTACTGGTGTAATATACTTCCAGCAGCCCAGTCTCACCAGGAGACGAGTCGCCACATTCTGCACCAGCTGCAGTTTCCAAGCCATCACTATGGGTAGCCCCACGTAGAGTGTGTTACAGTAGTCCAATCTAGAGGTGATGAAAGCATGGATGACAGTGGTCAGGTCGGAATCTGAAACATAAAGCCAAAGCCATCACACCAGATGTAATTGGCAAAAAGCACTCCTTGCCACAGCCTCCACCTGGAGATCCAGGAGGAGCTGCGCATCGAGGAGCACCCCCAGACTTCGTACTTGGGAGACCAATGGAGGACAGACCCCATCAATAATGGGGGCCACCATCTCCATCGCCTTACCCACCGACATCGCCTCCGTCTTGTCAGGATTCAGTCTCAGTCGATTAGCCCTCATCCAGTCCCCCACAGTCATCAGACACCGAGTAAGCACCAAGACTGCTGGGCCTGGGTCTGTTGAAAACAAGAGGTACAGCTGAGTGTCATCAGCATATTGATGACACCTCACACTGAACCCCCTAATCATCTTGCCGAGAGGCTGCATGTACACATTGAACAGGAGAGGGGACAAAATAGAACCCTGTGGGACTCCACACGAGAGGTCTCGGTATGATGAAAAATAATCCCCGAGCACCACTCGTTGGGTTCTTCCAGTCAGGAAAGAGTGGAACCATTCATGAAAAGTCCCGCCCACCCCTGCACAGTCCCACAGGCATGTCACCAACATCTTGTGATCAAAGGTATCAAATGCAGCCAATAGATCTAATAGAATCAACAGGGCCAAGCGACCCTGATCCAGTTCCCGGCGTAGGGCTTCCACCAAAGCCACAAGCACAGTCTCAGTGCCATAACCTGGATGAAATCCTGACTGAGAGGGATCAAGAAAACTGACACGATCAAGATGTCCCTGCAGCTGCCGAGCCACTACCTGTTCAATAACCTTCCCTAAAACGGGAAGGTTCGAGACAGACAGGTAGCTGGCAAGGGAGTCCACATCAAGCAATGGTTTCTTGAGAAGAGGCTGTACTACAGCCTCCTTGAGACAGTCTGACACTTTGCCCTTTTGAAGGGAGGCGTTGATCACCCCAGCCAGCTACGGCCCCATTGTCTCCTGGCCGGACTTAACTAGCCAGAATGGGCAAGGATCTAATTCACAAGTAGCGGTTCTGACCACCCCAAGAACATGCACCGAATTGGCGGGTGTCACCCACTGAAATTGATCCCATAAAACTGGACAAGGCAGAGAGTCCATGACCTCCAGTTCCCCTAGTGTTATAAGTGCAGTGTCAAAGTCATGGTGAATAAGAGCAATTTTTTCCACAAAATAATCCACAAACATGTCACAGTGAGCAGTAGATGACTCCACCCCAAGGTGGAGGGAGGCCAGGCTGACCAGCCTCTGCACCACCCAGAAAAGCTCCGCTGGACAGGATTTTGTGGATGCTATGAGGGCAGCAAAAAACTCCTGTTTTGCTGCCTGCATAGCCACGGCATAGGCCCGTAAACTGGCTCTATGACACAATCTGTTGGCTTCAGCAGGAGAATGATGCCACCGTCACGCCAACCGCTGCCCTTCTCGCTTCAGCACCCGCAGTTCGTCAGAAAACCAAGGAGGTCTGCAGAGTGGTCGCCTGGGTAGCAGACGTCTAGGAGCCATCTGATTGATGGCCCTAGTCAGCAAGGTATTCCATAACACAACGAGGTCATAAATGAAGTAAGTCATAGTCAGGTATTTATATTTGTTACGACCTATGGTCAAACAATAAATAACTACTACTACTACTAGTCAGGTCACATGGTGTTGACACCAACAAGCTACATCAAAGGGGGGGGGCTGCCTTTTACATTGGATAGCCAGCTGAAATTAGCTCTCATAAAGTAGCAACATGGTCCTGTAAATAAAAATACAACCATTTTTGCAGTTTAGAGAGGTTGTAAAGTGCTGTGAAAAAATATAGTTCTCAGCAAGCATTCAGTGACATTAATAACAAAGTTACCAAGAAAGTTGGTCCTTTTAAAAGGATTATGGGTATTGAGAGGGTTTAATCAAATCTCCTGGCTTTAGTACCTTCGAGGCTCATAAGACAGGGAGGAAACTTTCTTTTTCAAGGCTCATCCCATATCCTGCTCTTCTCTCCACTCTGTCTCTCTGTATTACACCTAAGAGAGATGAATAAACTCAAACCTCAACTGTTAGGTTCCTTCAAATGTCTTCGGGAAAAGAGTTTCATGTACCTAAGCAGCAGAGTAATTAGTAACACTGAACTGATTACTCTAGTTTCCTTTTCATTTGAGCAATTAACAAAATAAATTGAATATGGAACTGTGGGCAGAACTACTGAAACCACCCGAGGCTCTTCAGCGACAGCAGCATGAAAGCTCAGACTGATTATATTTATATTAGTCACTGATGGGTAGTATATCTACGGAACAGGCCCCATGGTTCTTGGAAGGGCTAACATTGATTTCAAAAATCTATCTATCCACATCTTTCCCCCCAACAAAAATGACACTCTGCTAACTCCGTACATGTAAAGGGGATAACAAAACAAAGTTTGATGTTGCCAACATACTGACTCATAATGTTAGAAAAAATGTTCATACTGTTGAGGCCAAATTCATCATGGGTGTGCAGTAATGTCATTGGAGTCAGTGGAGCTGCACCAGGAATAATTTGGCCCTCATTCTTGGAAAAAGACTTGCTGCTATTGTGTAAGAAAAAGCTGGAATGGGTGAATTTGAAAATGTGATGGGTTGAAGAACCAGTATTATGTTGCCAATAATTTAATTTGAAACTGATACAACAACAACAAAAATCCACCATGGAATATACTTTTGTGGAGCAAGAAAGGGGAATAAGGGAAAAGCAAAAACCACTGTTTTCTTTCCCCATTTAAGCACTAAGCACTATTGTATTTGCACTACTTTGCAAATATATGGAAAGGCACTCATCTGGAAACATTTGTATTTCCTTCTTGAAAAGTCCTTTTACTCAATTCCCCTTCTCATTCCCCCAGAAAAACATGCATATGGAATATGTGTGAAGTAGTAAGTTGGGGAGAAGGGGTGAGGTATAAGTTACCAAACAATGTGAGATCTGGGAATGAACTTCTAAGATTTGGTTTGGGTTTTTTTTTTTTACACAAATCTTGTGGGTCCATCTGGCCCATTCCATTCACAGAGTCCCTACCCCACAATTTTCTACTCAAAAGGTTCATGAGCACTAGGAGTAAATTAACTTTGGCCAGGATAGTAGGCAGGAAATAAATGGCAGGAAAACATTTCTAGGGGTGCACATGTCATTTTTGTTATTGCAGTAACGATAATGAAAATTACAATTTTTGTTATCATTATTATAATAACAAAAATGGCAAATAATAATAATAATGAAAATAGAAACAAAAACGACATTTTGTTTTTGAAATAAAGGAAACAACTGAAAAACGTATTTCGGACTATAACGTTTTTGATTCTTATTCAATTCTGATGAAACTTGGGGAAATTACATCCCTAATGGATTGGAACTATGTGTACCATTTTTCAAAAGGATTAGATAAAGGAAACCGATTTTAGAAGCAATTGAACATTGTTATTTTAAGAAAAGCTCCATATACATTAATGGCTACAACTTCTTTATTTTCCACCACTTTGCATGAAACCTGTGAATATTATGTGGCTCCACAATATTAACACTTCTGACAATTTTCAGAAAGATTGGATAAAGGGGACTGATGGTATAAGAAATTAACTTGAAAAAACGTTTCCAACTGTAATATTTTTATATTTCATCCTTTTTACAAGACATTTGGTATGAATGTATCACATATATTCCTTGTCATTATTGCCAAACTAAAGGAGATTATGTTAAAGGAACCCAATTTTATAAGCAATTGAAGTTGTCCCCTTGAAGACCATTATTCAGATAAATAGCAGCACATGCAGTGCCAGTCAGAGGCAGGCACCTGGAATGGCAGGGGGAGAGAGGGTGTAGGAGGAAGAATGTGAAGTAGGGATGTGAAAATGTGGTTTGGGGGTTTGGGGTTCGGCACGAACTCAGGGGGTTCAGAACCCCTCGAATCCAAACTGCCCTCCGGCCAAACCGACCGAACAAAGTTCGGGTTCTAAACCCATTCGGGCGGGGAGTGGAGGGCAGGGGGGAACCCGGTTTCCCCTCCCTCCAGGCTGCATGGGTGACAGGGGTGCCGGAGCTCACCTTCCCACCCCCACACTAAGCAGCCTACTAATTTTTTTTTTAAAACCCCCACCCTAGGGATCACCTACCTGATGGCGCTGGGACTCTGGCCCTGGGTCCCGCGGCAGCGGGTCCGTGTCTGGCAGCGCTGCAGAGCGCTTCAGGCCTCTACTAGGCCTTCTGGGTCAGGTGACCAGGTCAGGTGACCTGGAAGGCCTAGTAGAGGCCTAAAGTATTCTGCAGCACCGCTGGAGCTGGCCCCGCGGCTATCACCGCAGAACCTGGGGATGGAGCCTGACCTACCTGGTGGTGCAGGGGATCTAGTCCCGGGTCCGGTGGCAGCAGCAGGGCTCTCTCTGGAAATGGCAGCGGAGTGCTTCAGGCCTCTACTAGGCCTTCCGGGCCACCTGACTTGGTCACCTGACCTAGAAGGTCTAGTAGAGGCCTGAAGCGCTCCACAGCGCCGCCGGAGTTGGACCCAACACCGCGGGATCTGGGACCAGCACTCCAGAGCCACCAGGTAGGGTGATCCCTGGGGTAGGGTTGTTTTTTTTTAAAAAAAATAGTTGGCTGTGCATGGTGGTAGTGGTGGGGGGAGGTGAGCTCCGGTGCCCCTTCCAGTCACGCAGCCTGGAGGGAGGGGAAATCGGGTTCCCCCCTGCCCCCCATCCAAACAGGTTTGGCCACCCTGAACAGGTTCAGGTCAAACAGCCAAACCCCGAATGGTTTCGGGGGGGCCGACCCCAAACGGGTCAAATCCTGAACCCCCGGGTGTTTGTACACCCCTAACATGAAGCAACCAAAAAGACGGACAGACACAGTCACTGACCAATTACTGCATGCTTCCAGCTTTACAGGACCAATCAGTAGTGGCTTCGAGGTGGGCATAGGGAGCATCCCTGAGGTGGGCATAGAAGGGACATTACATAACTGGGACTTTGGGGATAGCATCCCAGCAATCAGGAGACTAAAGGTGCTTTTACACGAGCGGGTCGCTGTGGCACGACCCACTCGCGTGATATTTCAAAATCCTGCAAGGCGGGATTAGACGAGACAGAAGTCTGGGATCACGCACTTTGAAGGCGGTCACACATTGTTTGCAGACCACAAATCAAATACCACACAATTGAGGTTCCACCATGGCAACCTGCTCATGTAGTTTAAAAAAAACACAAAAAACTCCAACCATAGTTTACACGTCCAGGCTGACCAATTATCATCACAATCACATCCTGCAGCACTGTGACATAGGACAAAAGAGAATCTCTATTGCCTTTTTCCTAAACAGATGCTTCTGACTTCCCAGTAACAAGCGAGGGAGAGATGTTGGGATGGTCACAGCACAGAATAAGAAAATTTGGTTGACCTTTCTGCTGGCCAATTGGCATCACAAATCGATCTTATACCACAGTGACACGTAAGAGAATTCCTGGCATAGGCTTCTTCTCTGCAGATGCTGTGCAGGCATATACAATTGGGACCCTTTATCACATCTTTCTGATATTTGGCAAAGATGATTGGGAAAATGTGATATACAGCCCAGAAAATATTCATGTACACAAGTTGGACTACAAAGATGTTACAGTCAGTCATACATGTATAAGTTAATTGCTTACACCACAAGGACCCTTTATCCAATCCTTCTGAAAGTTGACAGAGATAGTAAATATTGGAAGGGGTATTAACTTGCCAACATAACTGGGACTTAACTCTGCCAACATAGCCCCCTACATTCATGTTCTCTTCTTCTCTCACTCCCTCCAGCTCCTTGCCCTTACTGAAACTTGGATTTTCTCCTCCACTCTGTCACCCCTGCTACCGTCTCCTTTGGGGATCTCTCCTTTTCTCACCAGCCCCAGCCTGAAGGTCTGGGTGGTGACATGGGCCTCCTCCTCCTCACTAATTCCTGTCAATTCCAACCTCTTTCTCCTCCCCCTCTCTCACCTTCCCTTCCTTAAAGACTCTCTGTGCGCCTCTACTCCCCCCCCCCCATCTCTGCATCACTATCATCTACCGCCCCCCTGGCTCTCTCTCTTCCGTTCTCTCTGAATTTGAGTCCTGGCTCACATTCTTCCTCTCAGACGATACCCCCACTCTCATCCTCAGTGACTTCAACATTCATGTCAATGTCCCTTCCCAGCCCTCCATCTCTCACTTCCTCTCACTACCCTCCTCCTTCAAAATCTACATTTGAACCAACTCTCCCACCCACGCTAACAACCATTCTCTTGACCTCATCTTCTCCAGGAACTGCTCTGTCTCTGATCCCTTCAATCCTCATCCCATCTCTGACCACTTCCTTGCCTCTTTCAGTGTCTTCCACTTCCCCCCCTCCTCTTCCCCATCCCCACGCCCCTTCCGGGACCTGTAGGCCATTAACCCTGGGGACTTTGCCTCCTCCTCTTCTCCACTCAGTCTTCTCCTCCTCCTCCTCCCCTGAGTGTACCATCTCTGCTTTCAATGTCTCTCTCTCCTCCACCCTTGACTCCCTTACCCCCCTCTCCTCCCAGCCTTCCCACTCCCACAACCCCCGTCCTTGGCTCACCCCCAGTATCCACCACCTCCACTCCTGCACCGGTGCTTCTGAACGCCTCTAGCACAAATCCCACTCTCATGCTGACTTCCTTCACTTCAAATTTTGTATCTCCTCCCTTACTTCTGCTATCTCCCTCACTAGACAGCATTACTATGCCTCCTGCATTAAGTCCTGTTCTTGGGACCCTCGTCGCCTGTTCTACACCTTTGACTCCCTCCTCAAGGCCCCCTGTCCTCCTCCTCCCTCTTTCCTGTCTGCTCAGGAACTTGCTTCCTTCTCCAAGATAGAGAAGATCCAACTCAACATTGCTTCCCACTCCTCTCCTCTTCCTACTCCCTCCCCTTTCCCTCCTCCACCTCCTTCTCTAATGTCCTCCTTCCCTCCCACCTCTCTTGAGGAAATCTCCTCCCTGATCTCCTCCCACAACCCTGCAACTTGCCCCCTTGACCCAATTCCCTCCTGCCTTCTGACTTCCATTGCTTCCACTGTCGCCCCTTCGCTCCTGCACATCATCAATCTCTCTCCCCTTCCCTTCCATGTTCAAGCATGCCTGTGTCCCCCCATCCTCAAAAAGTCCACTCTTGACCCCTCTGATCCTTCTAGCTACCATCCTGTCTTACTCCTTCCTTTTGCTTCCAAGCTTCTTGAATGTGTTGTCTACTCCGGCTGCCTTGACTTCCTCTCCGCCAACTCCTCCCTTGACGCCCACCAATCTGGCTTCTGCCCCTTTCACTCTACTGAAACTGCTCTCGCTAAGATGACCAACAATCTTCTTGTGGCTAAATCGAATTGCTTCTACTCCATTCTTGTCCTCCTTTACCTCTCTGCTGCCTTCAATACCGTTGACCACTCACTCTTGCTGGACTCACTTCCGTGGCTCCGTCGTCGACTGGTCTTCCTCCTACCTCTCTGACTGCTCCTTCAATTGGTCTCTTGCCAACTCCACCTCCTCCTCCTTTCCCCTCTCAGTTGGTGTTCCCAAAGTCTCTGTCCTTGGCCCTCTCCTCTTCTCTATCTACACCCTGTACCTAGGCAAACTCATTGCTTCCCATGGCTTCCAATATCACCTCTATGCTGATGACACTCAACTCTATCTCTCTACTCCCTCGCTCTCTCCATTTATTCAAGCTCGCCTCACCAGCTGTCTCTCTGATATCTATTCCTGGATGTCTCAACGACAACTCAAACTCAACATGGCTAAACTGAACTCCTTATTTTCCGCCCTCATCCTTCCTCTCCCTCTTGATCCTTATCAGTGTGGTCACCATCCTTCCCATCCCCCAAGCCCATAGCTTAGGCTTTATCTTTGACTCAGCCCTTTCTTTTAAATCCTACATTGACTGTTGTCAAATCCCGTCGCTTCTCCCTCCATAACCTTGCTAAGATTCACCCTTTTCTCTCCGTCTCCTCTGCCAAAACCCTTGTTCGCACCCTGGTCATCTCTCGCCTCGATTACTGTAACCTCCTTCTCACCGGCCTCCCCCACTCTCACCTTTCTCTGCTTATCTCTATCCCAAACTCTGCTGCCAGGGTCATCCACCTCACCCGTAGCTTCGACCACGTGCAGCCCCTCCTCTCTTCTCTTCACAGGCTCCCCCTTAGTGAACGAATCCTGCACAAGCTCCTAGTCTTCGCCTATAAAGCTCTTCACAGCCTTGCTCCCCCTCTCTCTTCACTAGTTTCCCTCCATACTCCTCCTCTGTCTCACCATCCCGTGACTCCCCTGCTCCCTTAACCACCTTTGTCCTTTCCCTTCCCCCTAGCTGCCTGCCATGCCTTGAACTCCCTCCCTACCCACATCCACCACGCCCCCTCCCATGGTACCTTCAAATCCCTCCTCAAGACCCACCTCTTCTACTCTGCCCTCCCTGACTCCTCACTCCCCTCACCTAACTCCTGTTGATACCTACCATCCAGTACTATCTGTTACCTGAGATCTGTGTACTCATATCCTCACCACATGGACCAACGAGCCATCATTCTCGATGTAACTAAGCCAAGCATGTGCACCTGGGACCTCGCTTCTTCGTGAATGTTACATTCTTTGTATCTCCCTCTGTTCCCCTTCCTTCATCTCCCCCCCCCGAACCCCCATCTCTCAGATTGTAAGCCCTAGGGCAGGGACTGTGTCTTTTTCATTTCTTTGTAAAGCACCAGGCACATTGCTTGCGCTATATAAATGTTTGCTAATAAATAAATAAATAAATAAAATTATTATTATTATTAATAATAATAATAACAACAACTTACATTTACATTAAATGTGAGGCAAAGAAGTTACAACTAAGAATGTATATGAAGATTTTTGCAATATAATATAATTCAACTGCTTATAAATTAGATTCTGTTATCCAATCATTTTGGAATGTGGCACACTTAATGCCTTCCATTGGCGGTACAATCTCTCCAAGGTGCAGCCAAATGTAATGAAAAATAAAAAAGTAACAGCTGAAAATGTGTTTTCCACTGAAACTAAAACAAAAATGAAAGCGAAAAAATAAAATGAAAAATTTATATTTATGAAAACGAAAATGACAGATTTAAAAACCGAAAATGAAAAACTGCATGGGCCCCTGGTGCACACGTCTAATCATTTAATCTTTCCCTGTTATTTAAATAAGTGGTTCCAAAGAACCTCTGAGCCTAGGCTACTGTAAAACAAAGGATCCCCATTCTTTCCTATATATCTTTACAGATCTTCTGCCATCTCCCCATCCCCACCACTCGTTTTCTCTTTGGGGATGTAATATTTAGCTCAGGTTCTCCTAAGCAGTTTTTATCTGCTGCCAGTGACCTTTGGCAAAAAGGATGTGCCAATTAGGATCTAGCTGTCTGTTATGAAATGCTTCTTACTTGCTTCCCAAATCCATTCTAGACTGCATTTGTTGTTTTGGACAAACAGCTTTGGGTTCTGTGTTTTCTGTTTCACTTTAAGAGTTTCTTGTTGAATAATACAGTAATGCTCCCTCTTTCCTGAGTGGAAAAAGTAGCTTCAGAGTACCTTGCCAGTCAGGATTGGTTCTCTTTTGTGGAGAGTCTTATTTACTGGCTTACATATTGAGAGGGCAGGAAGGATGGGAAGCAGCAATCAACACCCCAGTGCTTTCTACAGTCACCACAAAACAGAGTCTCCCCCAGGATACTGCACGCTGCAGTTTTTCCAGTGCCCAATGCCAATGCCGTCTCAACTGCCCCGCAAAACAGCTTCTGCAGGCTCAGCCTCTGTGTTTATGCATTTAGGAAATCTTGCTTATACTTTGCAGCTGTGAGATGGGAAGGGACAGCTATGCAACTGGGTTGGGTCAGATGTAGGGACAGGAGCGGATGAGCACAGGAGTTCAGTTAAACCTAGCCTCCAGACTTCGGGAGGGGGGTTGAGGGGGCTTTGCAAGTGGTCTGAGAAGCACTAGGATATTTTCAGAGTGGTTGGGGATGGAGTATTGATCCTGCTCCTCCTGTCAACTCTGAAAATGTTGATATGCAGACTGGCTGCCCTTTTCCAAAATGGTTGCGACATTTCTGCCACCATTTTGAAAAANTCCAGAGCCACCAGGTAGGGTGATCCCTGGGGTAGGGTTGTTTTTTTTTAAAAAAAATAGTTGGCTGTGCATGGTGGTAGTGGTGGGGGGAGGTGAGCTCCGGTGCCCCTTCCAGTCACGCAGCCTGGAGGGAGGGGAAATCGGGTTCCCCCCTGCCCCCCATCCAAACAGGTTTGGCCACCCTGAACAGGTTCAGGTCAAACAGCCAAACCCCGAATGGTTTCGGGGGGGCCGACCCCAAACGGGTCAAATCCTGAACCCCCGGGTGTTTGTACACCCCTAACATGAAGCAACCAAAAAGACGGACAGACACAGTCACTGACCAATTACTGCATGCTTCCAGCTTTACAGGACCAATCAGTAGTGGCTTCGAGGTGGGCATAGGGAGCATCCCTGAGGTGGGCATAGAAGGGACATTACATAACTGGGACTTTGGGGATAGCATCCCAGCAATCAGGAGACTAAAGGTGCTTTTACACGAGCGGGTCGCTGTGGCACGACCCACTCGCGTGATATTTCAAAATCCTGCAAGGCGGGATTAGACGAGACAGAAGTCTGGGATCACGCACTTTGAAGGCGGTCACACATTGTTTGCAGACCACAAATCAAATACCACACAATTGAGGTTCCACCATGGCAACCTGCTCATGTAGTTTAAAAAAAACACAAAAAACTCCAACCATAGTTTACACGTCCAGGCTGACCAATTATCATCACAATCACATCCTGCAGCACTGTGACATAGGACAAAAGAGAATCTCTATTGCCTTTTTCCTAAACAGATGCTTCTGACTTCCCAGTAACAAGCGAGGGAGAGATGTTGGGATGGTCACAGCACAGAATAAGAAAATTTGGTTGACCTTTCTGCTGGCCAATTGGCATCACAAATCGATCTTATACCACAGTGACACGTAAGAGAATTCCTGGCATAGGCTTCTTCTCTGCAGATGCTGTGCAGGCATATACAATTGGGACCCTTTATCACATCTTTCTGATATTTGGCAAAGATGATTGGGAAAATGTGATATACAGCCCAGAAAATATTCATGTACACAAGTTGGACTACAAAGATGTTACAGTCAGTCATACATGTATAAGTTAATTGCTTACACCACAAGGACCCTTTATCCAATCCTTCTGAAAGTTGACAGAGATAGTAAATATTGGAAGGGGTATTAACTTGCCAACATAACTGGGACTTAACTCTGCCAACAT
>QEPC01011525.1:12577-40279 GCA_003113815.1 Sphenodon punctatus
GAGCTCAGCATTAGGGTTATAAAGAATATACCATTGCAAATGTATTGGTATAATTCACACATTTAACCACAGGACTGAATAACCAAAATACCTTCTCCAGGTATGTGAAATGTCCATATTTGTAGCTCAGTTGTTTTGCTAATTTTGTTAACTTTGTTTAAGTTATTTCAGTTATTTGTTATTTGTGACTGTTGATGTTGGCTGTACTAGGCCCCGATCCAAAGCCACATGCACCGCATGTGTGCATGGTGTGTCCCACGGGTCTGTGCCATGGCAACAATGGGTGTCTTTGGACAGATGCGGGGCTGGCCACCGTTGGAGCGGTCCCTGCTCCGTTGGTGGTGTTTTGGGTTGTTCCCGAGCACCACAAGTGGATCTGGGCTGAAGAAGGCAGCACCTGCTCTACCTCACCAACTGGCAGCCCGCCAAATGGATGGGTGAGGCAGAGCAGAACCAGGGCTGTGGTCCGTCTATTTACACCCAATGTTTGCACACCAAGTGTGTGATTACGTGTGCACAGTGGAGCCGACCCCATGCACGGTGTGTGCAAGTGCAAGTGCATGTGCGGATTCCATGCAGGATTCATGTACACCTCCATTATTGGGGGATTGTGCTGCATGGCTCCCGCGCAGCGCATGGAAGGCGGTTTGGGATTGCAGCCACTATGTATGTACGCTGTGTGTACAACGTCCACACTGACCACATAGAGATTGGACTGGGGTCTTAGTTAGCATGAAATAATCTTAGCTAGTGCTAAATAGAACCAACAAAGTTAAAGAAGTACCAAATAATGAGTAAACAAATAACCAAAATAAACAGTGAAATAACAACATACCGAAGAATTAATAACCAAAACAAAATCACAATGTTCACAAAATAAAATAACAAATATTCAGGTCATTAAAGAAAGTGGGGCACAAATAGTTCTTCCTATTTGCTTTGCTTAAACAGAGCTGATTCTGAAGAATTCTGCAGAATTTCACAAATTTGGTATTTATTGAGAATATTCAGATCTATCCAACAGTTATGCACCCAGCGCGTTGACCTATTCTGAAAATCAAGGCATAGTGACACAATGGAAAATGCAAGGTGTACAACGCTTTCTAAATTCTGTTCCTAACTTTTGTACACAAATGGGAACAGAGCTCTTTTGAAAATCCATACGTAGTATGCTGATCACATGACTTGAGATTAAGTAGGATAGCTGCCAAACTTACTGTAAGTTAGCAGTCAGTCATTGCTGAATCAGACTTCAGTTTGCTCTGCGATTCCACTAATTGTGCTTGGAAATATTCATAAAATTTTCTATGTACTGCTTGGCATATATAGCACTTTACAGTCACAGATATTTCAGAGACAGGTCCTTGTCTAGTGGACTCACAATCTAAAATGGACATGGATGAGGGGAACACACAGCCACAGAAATATTACCATTTTACAGATGGGGAACTAAGGCTGATTTCCCATGAGCTGCTTTCGAACTGTGGGAGCATGCACTATTCAAATCTAGTCCAGCTCCCGTCTCGTGGGAAAGTAGGAACTGCAGTTATCCCACCAGCAAGCTCGCATAATGGATAGGGTAGTGAAATCCTACCCTGTCCATTGCGCAAGTTTACCAGCGGGAGAGTCACAATTCCTTCTTTCCCATGAGATGGGAGCTGCCCTAGATTTGAATAGTGCATCCTCCTGCAGCGTGAAACCAGCTTGTGGGAAAGCAGCCTTAGGCTGAGAGGTTGTGAATTGCTCAAGGCCAGCCAGTGAGTTCATGGGTAAGGTGAGATTGAGGTGTGCATTAGGGACCCATGTTGTTATTAGTTTTGATTTTCATTTTTGCTATTAAAAACTGTTGTTATTCATTTTCTTTACTAACAAAATTTTGTTTTTTGTTATTGGTGTCGTTATTGGTATCGGTATCACGCAACAATGAAAATTTGTTTTTGGTTTCATTTCCATTTTTGTCAGCCTCCTGCCCCAGGCTTCTCTGAACTCTTTCCTTCCTTTCTCATTATGATGCAGTAGTGCACAATATATAATATGTATGTACAGAATCTAACCTAAATCTAATACCCTATAGTATGTATGCGCAAGCTTACCAGCAGTGTATTTTAAAAGGAAAACACTATAAGATATATCTAATCTAAATTATCTATATCTGTAATCTACCTATCTATATCTATATCTATGTTTATATATACAGGGGGAGACAGACAGGGGAAGGGAAAAGGTAAAATGTATAAAGGATATAA
This sequence comes from Sphenodon punctatus, assembly GCA_003113815.1. Taxonomy (NCBI): domain Eukaryota; kingdom Metazoa; phylum Chordata; class Lepidosauria; order Sphenodontia; family Sphenodontidae; genus Sphenodon; species Sphenodon punctatus. The sequence goes on from QEPC01011525.1 coordinate 14,824, forward strand.
GGAAAGGTAAGGTATAAATCTATAACACTGAAAGGTGGGGACAATTTTTAGTGCAAGCACCAGAGTTCTGTAAACACAACCTGACACAGCAAGAGCTAACACAGGACAAGAGTCAAACAGCCTGGACCTGACAACATAAACTGTTACAGTGTGCCATTGCCCTCCCCAGAGCCCCATGTTTGGTTCTGGGAGGCTGGAGACATTAAGCAATCACAGGGTGCTATGCCACTGGCTGGGACCTGCTTGCACTGCTCATTGGCCAGTGATTACAGTCACCAGGTCCTTGCTGTCTGCTCACCCCTCCCAAAACAGCCCCAGTTCAAGAGTTCTAGGGGTGGGACTATAGGTATCAGATTAATCAGATAATGCTGATAATGGGCAGTAGGGACGGGACACTGGGGAGAATACCGGATGTACTGGTATCGGATCTTCCAGGTTTACCGGTATCGGCATAACGGATTTTTAATCTTGGCCACAGTACTGGATTTTTTACATTGCGGCTATTGACTTCAATGTCCGCAATATAAAAGATCTGGTACCATGGCCAATGTTAAAAATCCGATATGCTGGTACAGGTAAATATCGGATTTATCGGATGAAGCCGATACACCCAAATACTGGCAATATCAGATCTCGGGAGAACCGGAATTCCCACCTCTAATTGGGCAGTATCATATTAATCCGATAATACCGATAATTGTTGGTATCGGCACATCGGATTTTTAACATTGCTGGTTTTACTGGAATTTTTTACATCGATATCATTTAGCAATTGTCGCAATGTAAAAAAAAAAAGATAAAGTTGACAATGTTAAAAATCTGATATTCTGATACCAATAAATCTGATATTGGGAGATCTGATAACGATAAATCCGATATACAGTAATCCCCCTGGAGTTCCAACCCTAAGTTCAACACTGCTCCCTCCTTCCCTTTCCACATTTTCCTTCCAAAAATAACTGCCACTCTGCCAGACAATAATGAAGTGAATAACCAAAAAAGGTTGTGTTATCGTAATAATGAAAATAAAAAACAAAGTTTTTGTTTACATTATCAAAATAATGAAAACGAAGTGCACACACCTAGGAGATTCAATCTTCCAGGTCCAATTCCAGGTCAATCTTCCAGTCAGCACAATCACACTCGCTCACAGAGCTCTACCAGCTTGCCCAGTTCTGGAAGCATGTGCTATGACTTCTTGTGCCTCCATTTGCAGAGAGGTAGTACGAACTCAGACAAACTGTTCCATAATATGTTTACAGAGTACTTAACTTCAGTTAATCCATGTTAACCAGACCAGAGCTTGAATTCTGTGATAAGAATGAGTTTTCAAATTTTAGCTTGGGAGCCAAATCGATTCAAGTTAAGGTAATTTATATAGCGAAGGAAAAGATGGTGACATGGAAGGACTCTGGATGTGACAATGTTAAACATAAACTTGAATTAAACCTCTATTGTAAACAAGGTCTAACATCTTCATTTTAAAGCAGGAGAACTGATGATGATGATGATGATGATTGATGATGATCAGGACAAAAGCCAATATCCTAATAAAGTTTCATTCATATAATATTCATAATCAATTATCTTGTCCTGATCCATCCTTACAAGATAAACAAACAAAACACAATAAGAATAAACAAGTACAAACAAATACAAACATTTTCATAAAAGGCTCTAATTTGTCAAAAACCCACGACATTTTGACCCTGCTTTGTAGCAAAAACTGCAAGGTCCTCATCCTCATTATGCATTATCCGCACCACTTTTTCATAGAACGTTTTTACATTGACGGGAGGGATGGGTGTGCTCGCGCGGTGCATGGAAGTGTGTGTGTATGTGTGTGTCCTTTTGTAGCCGGGTATGCACCGGGAGCGCGCACACACAAACACCCACCGCCCATAGAATTTACATGGGCCAACACCCAGCGTATACCCATCCCCCCACCCACCACTGGTCCATTTACACGGATGCCCTCCCCACCATACACCTGCTGGAAGACCCAGCGGTGGGGAGGGCTATCCCTGTAAAAACGAAAACGGCCATAGTCTGAGAATGAAGCCAGGTGCTTGGGAAGTGGAAAAAGTAAACCCACATTGTTTTAATTTCATTATACAAAGGAAAAACTAAAATATAATGCACAATATACTCTATTATGTATTTACATAGGGGGCACACTCTCAAATTTTAGGTTTACCTTGCCTATGATCCTCCAAGATGTCTGTGGGGAAATGTTCAAATCTAAGCCAAGTTAAAGTCATTCTTAGAGGTCTCTTAAGATTAAGAGCTAGGTACCTTTCCATATTCATTTTACACACACACACCAATAAGATATACCTTGGTGCCAGACAGGAGAAACAAATGGAAACAACATCATTTTGATAAGCAGTGTCCAGAATTCTTTGGCATATATGAAACTTGTCATAAAGGGAGAATAATCTTAAATCCTCCATTAAAAAAATCCCATACCCATAATATTATTTTTTTTTACTAAAAATGCTCAACTAAGCTGATCTATTATATGGGGGGTGGGGAGGGAGGGAATCTGTTGGGTGAGTAAGACATTAGTTTAGTCCAAAAAGATTATTCATATTCTCCCTGAGGCCTCACATATGGAGTTCCGCAGGGTTCCGCATCTTGTCCCCTCTCCTGTTCAATGTGTATATGCAACCTTTGGGGGAAGTTGTTAGAGAGTTTGGTGTAAGGTGTCATCGGTTTCGATGCCGTATTTCCTGCAGTGGGGCAATCAGAGGTTATGGAAGCCCCACTGTGTCCATCTTTGTGGGATCAGTTTCGGTTGGTGACCCCTACCAATGTGGAGGATGTTCTTGGGGCTGTTAGGGCCGCCTGTTGTGAACTGGACCCTTGCCCGTCCTGGCTGGGTAAGGCCTGCCGGGAGATGATGGGGCCATTGCTGGTCGGGGTGGTCAATGCCTCCCCTCTCTCCTGTTTAATGTGTATATGCAGCCGTCGTCAGGAAGGTTGGCGCGCGGTGTCATCAATATGCTGATGCCACCCAGCTTTACCTCTCCTTTTCATCAAACCCAGGCCCGGCAGTCTCAGTGCTTACTGGGTATCTGGCAGCTGTGGGGGATTGAATGAGGGTGAATCAACTAAAGCTGAATCCCAATAAGACGGAGGTGAAACTGGTGGGTAAGGCATTGGGGGTGATGGCCCCCATCATTGATGGGGACTGGATGAGGGTGAGTTGCTTGAAATTAAATCCTGACAAGACGGAGGTGATGGTTGTGGGGCAAGCTGGGAGACTGATGGCCCCCATCATTGATGAGGTCTGTTCTCCCCTGGTGTCCCAGGTCTGTAGTCTGGGGGGTGCTCCTAGATCCACAGCTCTGCCTGGAGGCCCTGGTTGCAGCTGGGGGGAAGGGTGCATTTTGCCAGTTACATCTGGTATGTCAACATAGGCCGTATGTCTGGCCACGATCGTCCATGCTTTTGTTACATCAAGATTAGTCTACTGTAACGTGCTCTATGTGGGGCTACCGTTGGTGATGGTCTGGAGACGGCAGCTGTTGCAGAATGCGTGGCTCATCTCCTGAAGGGGACAGCAGACATGAGCACATTGCTCCAGTGCTCCGCTGTCTGCACTGGCTGCCAATAGTCTTTTGAGCCCAATTCAAGGGGTTGGTTTTGACCTTTAAAGCCCTATACAGCCTGGGCCGCACCTACCTGTAGGACCGCCTCACCCTCCAGATCCTGGATTGGCCTCTGTCTTCGGTGGGGGGCACCCTCCTTCAGGTCCCCCGGGTCTCCTGGGTGTCGACCATGAGGAGGGAATTCTCGATGACTACATTGAGGCTGTGGAACTCCCTACCGTTGGACGTCTGCCTGACCATTGACCTCCCCTCTTTCCATAGACAGTGTAAGACCTGGTTGTTCTGCCGGGCCTTTGTTGAGGGAGATGGGATGGGTTGGTTGGGTTAGGGTGGAGTTAATTTAATGAGGGGTGGAAAATGTTGATTTTAATACATTTTATTATATGTTTTAAAATGTTGTTAGCCGCCCCAAGATGCTTGTACAGGAGGGGGTGGCATACAAATATAATTATAAATAAATAAAATAAATAAATAAATAAATAAATAAATAAAAAACCAAGATTCTAATAACTATTTTAGTAAGTGTAGCCACTTGACCTGTTTCAAGCCTTAGAAAGGCTGCTGGAGTGGATTGTGGGAGGACCAAGAGCAAACGGAGAAATTTGTTCTGAGGTATGTCAATTTTCTCATTCACCACCCATCCCCAAACCTCTGCTCCATACAATAATTGGGAGTTCATTTTTGTTCATAGGCCCTAAGGGGTGCTTGTAGTGATCTTCCACCCACAGAAGCATTAAATCTGTTGATAGCTCCAACAGAATGGGAAACCTTACTTTTAACTGGAGCGTATGTTAATTCCATGAGGGTTTTGCTGTTAGAAAAGGACCCAGATACTTATGCACCTTTTCAAGTTTCTCAGACCCATCCTCCATGAGCCACCTTTTGAGGCTCTATCCCAAATCATGATCTTGGTTTTCTCATAATTAATTTTCAACTTGTTAAAATTGCAAAGCTAATCAACATTTTATGTTAACATATTTATGGGGAAGAAACTGCAGTGTTAAAAGGTGATCCTGCATGGAATGGCCTGCTCTAAATCTCACCTCGTATTTGTAGAAGATATCATTTGAGTCCACCCAATGCAGAATATGCAAAAGTATGTGCTTTCCAAAAATCTTAGCTGGTATACTTATTAAGCTAATGAGTCTATAACGTTCAGAGTTATTCTTTTGTCCTTCTTTAAAGATTGGAATTATCGTGATCCCCCACCAGGAATCTAGAATTTTCGATGTCTCAACAATTACATTAAACCATGAAACAATAAGAGGCACCCATCATTCCTTATCCAACAGAAAAAATTCTGATTGTAACCCATCAGGGCCAGGTGACTTCCCTCTTTTTAGAACACCCAGGTAGCCAGGAATAGGAATGTGCGAATACGGTTTGGATGTTCGGAGTTTGGACCGAACTCAGTCTGTATGGACGCCCTAACCGAACGTCCAAACCGAACTCGAAAACGACCGAACAGTTCGGTCATGTTCAGGTGAGTTCGGATGAGTTTGGGGAGGGAAAAAACATAACTGGAAGGCCCATTTGGGTGGAGAAAACATGACTTAAAGGGGAAGGCAGCTGAGGAGCAGGGGAGAGGTAAACGGTTTTTAAATAAATAAAATAAATAAAAAGGAGGATAATAAAATAAACCACCCTTACCCACCCTAACCCACTCCCCCACCCCATTACCCCACTCCCCCACCAAATGCTTGGCAGAACAACCAGACCTCAACCGGAAGGGAGTTCCAGAGCCGTGGTGCGGCCACTGAGAATGCCCTCTCCTGTGTGGCCCCCCAGCGGACTTGGGGGACTTCAAGCCGGGCACCCTTGGATGAATGCAGGGGTTGATCCAGAACCTTGGGGGTGAGGTGGTCCCGCAAATAGGTAGGTCCTAGCCCATTTAGGGCTTTATAGGCCAAGGCCAATTCCTTGAATTCAGAAAACTACCGGCAGGCAGTGCAGAGAATGGAGCACTGGCGTAATATGCTCCCGGAGACCCATACCCAGCAGAAGATGGGCCGCTGCATTCAGCACGAGCTGCAATTTCTGAGTCATCACCATGGGTATCCCGACATAGAGCACATTACAATAGTCCAGCCTAGAGGTGATGATGGATGATGGTAGCCAGGTCAGAGTCCAAAATATATGGCTGAAGCCATTGCACCAAATGTTATTGGCAAAAAGCACCCCTCTCCACAGCCTCCACCTGGACATCCAGGTGGAACTGTGCATCAAGGAACACCCCCAGACTCTGAACCTGGTAGACTAATGGAGGGCAGATCCTATCAATATCGGGGGCCACCACCTCTATCGTCTTACCTACCAACATCACCTCTGTCTTGTCAGGATTCAGCCTCAGTCAATTAGCCCTCATCCGTCCCCCACAGCCATAAGCACTGAGACTGCTGGGCCTGGGTTAGCTGAAAATGAGAGGTACAGATGGGTGTCATCAGCATATTGATGACACCACATGCTGAACCTCCTAATTACTTCACCTAGTGGCTTTATATACATGTTGAACAGGAGAGGGGACAAAACAGAACCCTGCAGGACTCCACATGAGAGGTCTCAGTGTGATGAAAAATAATCACAGAGCACCACTCACTGAGTTCGTCCAGCCAGGAAGGAGTGGAACCATTCAAAGACAGTCCTGCCCACCCATGCACAGTCCCGCAGGCGCGTTAGCAGCATCTCATGATCAACAGCATCAAATGCAGCTGACAGATCTAACAAAATCAACAGGGTCAAATGACCCCAATCCCATTCCTGGCGAAGATCATCAACCAAAGCCACAAGTGCAGTCTCAGTGCCATACCCCGGATGAAATCCAGACTGAGAGGGATCAAGAAAACTGACACGGTCAAGGTGCCCCTGTAGCTGTCAGGCCACTACCCGTTCAATAGTCTTCCCTAAAAAGGGAAAGTTAGAGACAGGCTGATAGCTGGCAAGGGAGTCAACATCAAGCAATGGTTTCTTGAGCAGAGGTCACACAACCGCCTCCTTGAGACAGTCTGGCACTCTGCCCTCCCAAAGGGAGACGTTGACCACCCCAGACAGCAATGTCTCCATTGTCTCCTGGCAGGCATTAACCAGCCAGGACGGACATGGATCCAGTTCACAAGAGGTGGCCCTAACAGCCCCAGGACATCCACCACATCAGTGGGTGTCACCGATTAAAATTGATCCCATAAAATTGGACAAGGCAGGGCTGCCATAACCTCCAGTTATCCTAGTTTAATAAGTGCGGCATCATAATCCTGGTGAATACGAGTGATTTTATGCACAAAATAATACACAAACATGTCACAGTGTGCTGTAGATGACTCCACTCCCAGGTGGAGGGGGCCAGACTGACGAGTCCCCCCACCCCACAGAGAAGCTCCGCTGGATGGGATTTTGCAGATGCTATGAGGGCAGCAAAAAACTCCTTTTTTGCTGCCCACATAGCCACAGCATAGGCTCATAAATTGGCTCTATGATGCATAACACGATAGGCGTCACCATTCCTCCAACCGCCACCCATCTTGCTTGAGCACCCACAGTTCCTCAGAAAACCAAGGAGGCCTGCAGAGCTGCTGTCTGGGTAGCGGATGCCTAGGAGCCATCTGATCGATGACCTCTACCAGCAAGGTATTCCATAATACAACAAGGTTATGAATGAGACGGTTGTTAAGGTCAGAGGGTAACTCACTCAGAGCAATCTGGAACCGCTCCGGTTCCATCAACCTCCGAGGGCATACCATCCAAACAGGCTCCACACCTTTCCAGGGGCAGACATGAGTCTGGATAGAGGCCTGCAGGAGGTAATGATCCATCCATGACAAAGGCACAGCAGATATATCTCCCCCACCAACGGAACACCTGCCTCAAGACCGGTGCAAAACATAAGGTCCAGGGTACGTCCTCCTTGATGTGTTGGGCCGCTGACCATCTGAGACAGACCTGTGGTTATCATGCCCACCATGGGCACCTTTTGCGAGAGGTGATTGTGTTTGGAGACCTGATGGGTGGGGTTGGGAACCCTCTGCCTGGTGAAGACAAGGGCTATAGTGGAGGCCACAAAAGCAGAGAAAATAGGAGGACCTTGGGCAGTTGCCCGGGATCTCCCTGTGGTAAACACTGTCCCTGAATTACTTATTTGCCCCCTTTCCAATTCCTTGGTCTTACTCCAGGATCCAAAGGCTAACTTTGATTGCTGACATACTTTGCTCAGGAATAAGGCAACAGAGATGAGAGAATGTGCTCAAGGTTCAATGTTTTCTCCTCCTTTCTGCTGCCTTGAGTGACCACCCAAACGTCCATTGGCTCAGCATAATTTCCTAACATCTCTTTGCCACACCCTTATCTTGCAGCAGCCCACACCCTGCAACCCTTTCCCCAGGCCCTGTGCATTTCTCCTCAGCACTCTCTCAGAAAGCACTTCTGTTTTGGCACTGAGACATTTTGGACTCTATGGATTGCACATGAATATGAGAGATGAGAATTTTGGGTAAATTGTGTCAGCATCTCTCCATAACTTTTGGTGTCAATCTCCAGCTATTTTAAAAAACTTGTTAACATGTCTTTCCGAAAAGAAATAGATTAATAAGCAATTTTGGCTAATGGCGAATAAAGTGATGCAAAATTATCATATAAACTTGGAAGCAAATGTTTAGTCAGCATCATGGGTAGAGTTTTTTTCAACCCTATTTTCTGTCCCCTCAGGCTTCGCAATAGCTTGTCCTGTCTCTCCTCTGATTTCCAAGGACATGCTTATAGATCATGGGGCGGCTAACAAAATCAATAAAATACAATCAAACATATATAAACCATCATAAATCAACAACAATAAAAATGAGGAGAAAAAGAAATCCCCAATGCCCCCCTACGCACCCCCACCCCCCCACCACCCTCACCCTTCTCTCTTGCCAAACGTCTCATGGAACAGCCAGGACTTACAATTCTTGTGAAAATCTAGATAGCATCAGTTTCCTGGACCCTTGTTAATCTGGGTTCCGCCCCGGCTATGGCACTGAGATGGTGTTAGTGGTCTTGGTCGACGATCTCCGCCAGGAGATGGATGCAGGATGTTCAACATTTCTCATCCTGCTAGATCTCTCGGCCACTTTTGATACCGTGGACCATGGGCTGTTGTTGAGACGGCTGTGTGACCTGCGGGGTCTGGATGGGACTGTTCGTGAATTATTCCGTTCATTCCTCTCGGGGAGAAGCCAGCGGGTGGTGCTGGGGGATGAGACATCTTGCCCCCGCGCTTTATCACGCGGCATTCCGCAGGGTTCCATTCTGTCTCCATTATTATTTAATGTATATATGCAGCCCTTGGGAGAGGTTGTGAGAGGGTTCGGGGTGCAATGTCACCAATATGCTGATGATACTCAGTTGTACCTCTCTTTTTCAATGGACCCAGACCCTGCTGTCTCGTTGCTATCCCAGTGTTTGGAAGCCGTGGCGGAATGGATGTGGCAGAGCAAACTGAAGCTCAACCCCGATAAGACAGAGGTGATGTTGGTGGGGAGAGCGAGGGAGGTTTCGGCCCCCCTGATTGTGGGGGTTCACCTTCCTATATCTCAGCAGGTCCAGAGTCTGGGGGTGATATTGGAAGCAGATCTCTGCCTGGTGCGGCAGGTGGAGGCAGTCGCGAAGGCAGCCTTCTGTCAGTTGCATCTGGTGCGGAGGTTGCATCTGTTCGTCTCTGGCCCGAACCTGGACTCCCTCATCCATGCCTTCGCCACCTCGAGGCTGGACTGGCAATGCGCTCTACATGGGGCTTCTCTTGTTCCTGGTTTGGAGGCTGCAGCTAGTGCAGAATGCGGCGGCCCACCTACTTTCGGGGACGGGTCATCAGGAGCACATTACATCAGTGCTCCAGACTCTGCACTGGTTGCCAATAGCGTGCCAAGCCAGGTTCAAGGTTTTGGTGTTGATCTATAAGACCCTTCACGGTCTGGTCCCCTCGTACCTCAGGGACCGCCTCGCCCTCCACACTCCAGAGCGACTCCTCCGGTCCGCCGGGGGTGCCTTCTTGGAGGTCCCCCGCGTTTAGCGGAGGGCCATAATGGAGAGGGCATTCTCGGTGGTCGGGGCGCGCCTTTGGAACTCCCTCCTGGAGGAAGCTCGCCTGTCCCCAAGCCTTTTGACATTCCAGCGAAGTTGCAAAACCTGGCTGTTTGCCCAGGCCTTTGGGGAGGGGAGGAGGGTGGGTTAGAGGGTTTTATCTCCCCTATCCTATTTATTGTTTTATTGTGTTCCCGGGCTCTGTTTTAATACTTTGAATGTGTATTGATATGCTTTAATTGTTTTTAGATATATTTTATATGTATTGTTTCTTTTTTGCTGTTGTAGGCTGCCCTGAGCTGTTTTTAGGAGGGGCAGGGTAAAAATCTAATAAATGAAATTAAATGAAATAAAGCCAATGTAGTCTGGCTGACTTGGATATGGGAGGTTGGGGTACAAATCCTTTCTTAGCTATGAACTCGCTGTGTGGCCTCAGACAAATCACTATCTGTCAGTCTCAGTAGCCGATCAGTAAAATGGCAACAAAGGCAACCTACCTAACAGGATTGTGGCAAGGTTTGTAACATGCTTTGAACATTGAAAATGCTATATATATAGATAATAGTAAATGTGTTATAAAGCATGTTTCTGTAAAGTAAATTGTATATACTTTTTTCATAATTAATGAGTGGAGAGGTCTTATGTGATCACAGGAGATTTGGTAAGAATATGAAAAGTGTTTCCCCAAGGGTTAGTAAAAAAATCTCATTTGACATCTATTTCAGGCAAAGTAGCAGCCACTGAATCAGCTCAGTTTGTAACGGAGTTGATTCCCCCCACCCTACACTTTCCTTGCTGGCAGTCTTGACAAAAAGATAGGGGACTGAATGGCCACAGAGACTGAACTCCCTATGAACTTCCCACTTATGGGCCCTCCTGTTGATGCTTGCAGCACTCTGAGGACTTTTGCCCTACTGCTTCCTATGAATAGAGATCTTCAGCTTGCAAGGCTGTCAATACAACATTCACAAGGAGAACAGCACTCATTTTAAAGAAATCTATACAATGGAAACACTTTTTTTGTTCTAAGCATTGAAAACCACAATTCATTTCCGACCCAAATGCAGCACTCTGCCAGGGAGATATCCATCATATAGCTTCTCTATGTCACTGCCCATGGGTGGAAAAAAGCTACATATTTGGGTCATTGCACATCACTAGGAAATAAATGTGGAATAAAGAAAGTGGGCCAGATTTCTCCCTGGCGCAATAGTGTACTTTTGGCACATGTTGTTCAAATGGTTTCATATATCACTAGCTAAGCTATGTAGAATACAACCACTCACTGATAACAACAATGGAAAATGCATACATTGGGGTTCATTTCTTCTGGTTTATTATTTTTATTACAGCAACATTTAGAGACTCCACCGAAGGCTAAGGTCTGGGTTTTTTAGACATGGTACAAACATATCAAGAGATAGTTCCTACCCTGAAATGTTAGCAGTCTAAAGCTGTTAACAGACACTAGCCCCCTGGAGTCTGGGTTCACCCAGTGCAGCCTACAATCACTTGTTTAGCATTTAGATCCTAATAAATAGGCACCCCCTGCCCGTACTTCTTGTGTATACTTATGGGCAACCCCCACTCACAGGTTAAACGTGACAAGCCTAATACATGGGAAGACATAACTCCCCACCACACTCTGCTCACCAACCCTCCATTCCCATTACCAGTATCCCACCCCTTGTCATGACTCAGCTGTGATGAACCATGGAAAGAAGAAACCGGCCCAGCTATTTCTTTCTTCTATGCCATTATGACTCCGGGAAACAGTTCAGTGCCTGCTGTTCCTGCCCACCCATGGAGGTTTATACCTGGGTTTATATATGCCAGCATGTGGCAGCTGGAAATAACCTTTTGCTATGTGCATAATACTGAGTTTATTGAGCAAACAGCATACTTTATTGGGAACCATGTCTAACAAGGGCATGGAAGGGTTCCCGTATGAGGAGAGGCTTGGTAGGTTGGGGCTCTTCAGCTTGGAGAAGAGACGACTGAGAAGAGATATGCTAGAGGTCTATAAAATCACAAATGGTGTGGAACTAATAAACAAGGAGCAATTATTTACCCTCGCAGCTAGTACTAGAAGTAGGGGACACTCCATGAAACCCATGGATGGCAAGTTTAAAACAAATAAAAGAAATATTTTTTTACTCAGCATATAGTAATCTACTGCCAGAGACTGTGGTAAGGGCCAGCACTAGGGATGTGCGAACAAAATGCGGTTCGGATATTCGGTCATTCAGCCATTCAGTTTGACAACCGAGTTCGAGTTCGGGTTTAGGTTCAAGTTCGGGTTTGGGCATTCAGTTTGGCGGTGTTTGGTCCCCCCGAAAGTTCGGCGGCGTTCGGACCCGCCGCAAGGCTTGGGATGCTCCAGGGACCCCCAGGGGTGCCTGTGGTGGCATTGCAGAACCAGCAGCAGCAGCATCAGAGACCAGGAAGGTTGGCACTTGGCACCCCAGGTTGCCCAGGCATTGCAGACTTGGCACTTGACCCCCAGGGGTGCTCGATGCCTGTGGCACCATGGCTGCCCATCTGAGACCCAGCAGCAGCAGTTCTGTCTCCAGGTCTGCTCGCTCTATGCTGACTGGATTCTCCATTTATAGCTGCCATCATGGCTTGCCACATGAATTCCCACTGGGCAAGGTTACTTTTCCAATTTGCAGAAGAGTTTGTTGAGATCGGGCGAGTAGGATGCCAGCCTGAAATGCCCTGGCTGGACCTCTTCCCTGCCTGGAATGTAGGTGGGTCATGGGACTAGAGTGGCAGCTTCTAGATGAAGTGATGGTGGGTCCTGGGACTGTAGTGACTGGCTGTTTTTTGTTTTTTTTAAGAGTATTATTTGTATTTGCAAATACATTATACAATTATACATCTGGCTGTTTGTTGATGCAGTGGAATGACAATTCCCCATGAGCGGAATGATGGCCCCAGAACCCTGAGGGTGGGTCCTGGGACTTGAATGGCTGGCTGTTTCTTGATGCAGTGGAATGACAGCTCCCTGTGAGCAGAATGACGGCCCCCAAACCCTGAGGGTGAGTCCTGGGACTGGAATGGCAGCGTCTAGATGCAGTGGAATGACAATTCCCCATGAGCCGAATGACGGCCCGAGAACCCTGATGGTGGGTTCTGGGACTGGAGTGGCTGGCTGTTTCTCAATGCAGTGGAATGATGGCTCCCTGTGAGAGGAATGACAGCCCCAGAATCCTGAGGGTGGGGTCTGGGACTGGAGTGGCAGCTTCTAGATGAAGTAGAATGATGGCTCCCCATGAGCGGAATGATGGCTTCAGAACCCTTAGGGTGGGTCCTGGGACTGGAGTGACAGCTTCTAGATGAAGTGGATTGATAATTCCCCATGATCAGAATGACATCCCCACAACCCTGAGTGTGGGTCCTGGGGCTAGAGCGGCTGGCTGTTTCTTGATGCAGTGGAATGACAGCTCCCTGTGTGCAGAATGATGGCTCCAGAACCTTGAGGGTGGGTCCTGGGACTGGAGTGGCAGCTTCTAGATGAAGTGTAATGATGGCACTCCGTAATTGGAATGATTTCCCCAGAACCCTGATGGTAAATCATGTGGACACCCAGTAGCACACATTGGATTGCCCGGTCTCAGAATCCATGGCACAGCAGAGGCGGCATTGGCAGCAGCAGCAAACATTGGATTGCCCGGTAGCAGAACCCATGGCACAGACAGAAGAGGAGGCATTGGCAGCAGCGGCAGACATTGGATTGCCAGGGCACAGTACAGCAGACAGCAGCAGCAGGATTACCAGGCCAGGGGGGCAAATCACCCAGGGTTGACAGGGCAGGCAGACAGGCACCATGTCATGAAAGGCAGGTAGGTCAGAGCAGGGTTTCAGCTTTTCCCACAGGGTGGGCAGACAGGCAGCGTGGCATGAGCACTGAGCAGAAGGCAGGCAAACTGAGGCAGGCTTTGAGCTTTGCCCACAGGGCGGTCAGACAGGCAGCGTGGCATGTGCAGAAGGCAGGCAGACTGAGGCAGGCTTTGATCTAGACCACATGGAAGGGAAGAAATGTGAGAAGGGAGGCAGTCTGGGGTAGGCAGACTGAGCAGCAGGTTGCTACCTCATAAATAAAGGTTCTTCGTGCTGGCTCCCATCATTCTCACCACGTCACCCTGCGTTCCATCCCTGCCTGGACTTGTCTTATATCCCTAAAAAGGGTTAGATGGAACTGTAACTCTGAAAGGAAGAGTGCTTCGTAACCTAGAGAGAAGCTCGAGGCCATCAGGACAGGTATGCCATGGTGGTGGGCAGTTGTTTTGGGCACGAGCAGCCGGTTATTACCTCATAAATAAACGTTCTTCGTGCTTGCTCTCATCATTCTCATGTCAGGGTGATGGTGGGTCCTGGGTCAGGCAGAATGAGCTTAGAGCTTTGTCCTGGCAGGCTACTCAGGGCAAAGACTGTGCAATGTCATTTTTGATATTGATACGGATACCAATTTCAAAGATTTTATTTCCGTATCAGTATCGATATCATTTGCTCCCGTATTTGGGACCAAATCAGAAAACCAGAAATGGTATTTCAAGTGCATGTGTGGTTTTGTTTGGTTGAGGTGGTTTGTTTGGTTTGACTGTGTGTGTGGTTTGGCTGTGTGTTTGGCTGTGTGTTTAGTTTGGTTGGCAATGGAGGGAGGGGGAATAAGCTGAGGAAGATGAAGGTGGAGGAGGAAGAGGCCCAGCTTGGACCAAAAGAGTAAGAGGGCAAAGGAGGTGCCACTGCTGCCAGCTCACAACAAACAACACAGGGAAGGGTACAAAACTGAAATGAAACCTAAATCAATCTAATCCTACTCTAAATAAATTCAAAAACAAGGGAAGGGAATCAGGGATGGAATATATAGTGGTAGGAGGGAAGGATTCAATGGAGGGTAGGGAGAAAGAACACAGGGATGGGTACAAAATAAAAATAATACCTAAATCTATCTAATCTAATCTAAATAAATGATACTAGGGAGGTAAATGTGTGGGATGGGCGAAATAGGAGGTGGATGGCAATGGATTAGGAATAGGAAGGAACACAAACTGCTAGGAGAAGGAGACTTCTGAAAATGCCTGCTGTCAGGAACAGTGGCTAGCTCAGAATGTGTTGGAAGGGCAATGACTTTTGTTACTTGCTGTGCTCGCCTTACCACAAGCCCCATTGGCTCTGTGCAGCCTAGCCCCCCCGTCCCCCATGTCCAATTACAGACTGGCAAGCCAGTGGTCTGAGAAGAAAAGGAATGGTGATTGGGCAGGCTGGCTGCTACTCCAAGCCTCTCCACCCCTGGTGCCAGGAAGTCTGCTCCTCAGCTGCCTCCCCCTCCCTGGGCCTTCAGGTCACATTTTTCCTGCCCGAACTCATCCGAACTCAACTGAACGCAGCCAAACTGTTCGGTCGTTTCCGAGTTCAGATCGAGTTTGGGTTCATTCAGTTTGGGTTCAGTTCGGTTGTCCAACCAGACTGAGTTCGGTCTGAACTTCGAACATCCGAACTGCGTTTGCACATCCCTAGCCAGTACTATAGCTGAGTTTAAAAGAGGTATGGACAAATTTCTGGAAAATCGGTCCATTAGCAGCTATTAGCCAAACAGGATCAGGGAGCATGATGGGAGCTGGGGGAAAACAATGGGGAATGGGTCCCCCATTGTGACCTGTTGGTTGCTTCTCCCAAGCCACTGTGACTGGCCACTGATGGAGACAGGATGCTGGGCTAGATGGACCATTGGTCTGACCCAGTATGGCACTTCTTAAGTTCTTATGTTCTTAACCTATAGGGACAATTAAAAGCAAGCATAAAAATTGAAATCAAAAGCACTGTCTTTGCATGTTATCATTCCAGTTTCTTGCATCCACGGCTCACAGCAATGTACTGGAAGGTAGCAACACAGAGTTTTATTGGACGCTCACCCAATGTGGTGTTGGAAATCCCTCCTAGTTCACATAAAACCTCCAGTAAAACACTTGCCCCTTGTACCCACTATCTAGCATTTCTGCATCGCCATACAGTGGGGGTGGAAAACATCCCCATTCGTGAAGGTACTTTGCCCTTCTCTGAGTGTCCAAACTTCACATAGGGCAACAAGCTCTCCTGTAGCTGGTTCACATTCCCTGAACTGTGACTCGCTTGTTTCCCTGAAGAGAGTATCCTCTTACTATCATCTGGGTCAGGGAGTTCAATCCCATTCCACGTGTATCACCTGTGTGCATAGCTGGCCTGTAGTCGAATAGCAGCCAATAGCAGCTCATGTTCGGCATGGAGTCATTCCTGTAAGGACACATGACCACTAGTGGACAATAGCTGCTCGCATGTCAATCCTAGATGCCCATCTCTTTACGATATTCAGGACATTTGTTGCATTATCTGCAGAGTCCACATACCCCAGAACCCTAGCCATAGGAAACATACCAAGACCTTCTTTGTGCTCGTTATGGTGCTCCAGGCATTCCTTTCTGCTGCTGAGCAGAAGCTGTGAGTGATCCAACAGACTGAAGCCTTCTGCTGTCATTGGCATGATGTCATGTCAAGGCTAGACCTGTAACAAAAAATCTCAGTGAATGCTGATTCCGATGGAAGCAGGACATTTGTTGAGGTTTGCACAACATGGACACTTACCGGATTTTCTGTTGTTTTCACCATTTTCTGATATTTTTTGCACGTTGAATGTGGCTGCCACAGGCCGGTCTCAAGTCCCATTCATACCCCTGGCGTTTGTGGAAAGTCCCAGAGAGTGATGAAAAATAGAAGAAATGCAGAATCACTGGAAACTATACCTCTCTGTTTCAGCTGACCCAGACCCGGCAGTCTCAATGCTTACCTGGTGTTTGGCAGCTGTGGGGGACTGGATGCAGATCATGTGCGAGAGCTGCCTGAAGCTGAATCCTGACAAGATGGAGGTGATGTTGGTGGGAGGGGCTGAGGGAGTGGTGGCACCCATCAGTGATGGGGTCTGCCTTTTGTTGGTCCCTCAGGTTCATGGTCTGGGGGCGCTCCTGCCCGCAGCCCTTCACGCCCACAAACCTGTTGGCTGCTGTTGGCCACCCGTGAGTTCACCACCACGGCAGCTGATATGAAGCCCGAGATTGGGCACGCAGAAATAGTGCAGGTTTCTGCCATGCACTAGTATGCATGTGCATGCTTTCGCTACCATCTTTGTGCTCTGGCGCATGCTGGTTAATGTAGAACAGCAGCTTCAGAGAGCAATGATGGTGGTGACAGTGTGAACACGTGATGCAGTGCATAACAGTAAATTGTGCTATTGCATGTGTGCCTGATCACGGACTTCATACTGGCTGCCACAGCAGCACTCAGAGGGACAAGGGCAATCTGGTGTGGGCCACAAGTTCTCCTCTGTGCGTTCACATATGCATAGAGGGGTGGTGGACCTAGAGTAGCCCAAAGGAGGGGGGAGCATGGGGCCAGCAGCATGATATCACCAACGTTTTGATTAAGGGAGGCAGACATTTACACATGTGCAAAATGGTGGCAGCCATTTTCCGCATGCATGATCCAGAGCAGAGAGGACGTCACAGTGAGGGAACCTTCTGCGAGCACCCACAGCTGCAGCAGTGCTGCAATCAAGCTCTCCGAGACCAGTGAGTACACCCCCCAGCTCTGGAGATCGGGGTGGGGGAAAATATGGATCTAAAACTCGGACTCATAACTAAGAAGCCTAAATTACAGGTTCCTTCTGAATAACCCGTAATGACCTGTGGTGGTCAGTTACGGATTAATCAGAAACCGAAATTCCCATCCCTAACTGTGACTGACATAACTCAAAATTCTCACATTTCATCTTCATGCTTAGCCCAAAAATCTAAATTATTTCAATTACAAATGAGAAGCACGTCCTGAGACAGAAACAAGTAGAACTGAAATGAACTATTCAGAATAATACAAAATTTTATAAACTCAGCCAATTTGTATTGTTTCTGATGAAAGTACTAGATGCAAAGTACTATTTGCTTCTTCATTTTCTGAAACAAACGAATATTTTAGATGTTCCATTTTGGTTATTTCTATCATTTTGGCAATTTGTTTATTTCATTTTGGTATTTAAATTTTGCTGGCTTCAGTATTTCATGTACGTTCGAATTTTTGTGGTTTGTACTTTTTATTTGTTTTGATCCTGCTTTGCATTGTTGTGCAGCAGTTTGGTGAGCAATAGCTATAAACAGGACTAAAATGTATGGCTGAATACCGCACTACCAAAAGGATAGAAATACAATAAATAAATAAATAAATAAAATTAAATACCTTAATGACCAAAATAAATGAAGAAAAAAATATTAATAAAAAAATATGTGAATATTGTTTCAGTGACAAATATTCTTTTGGATAGTCAGTGGAGTATCTGAGGATGCAAATAAGATTTGTGAATATAGAATTGCTTATCTGTTTTGGAGAAATCTGCAGGGAATTTACTGCAGAAATATGTGTGTGGCAAATAAATGCATACAAGGCATGCTGAGATAGACTTCAGGGTTGGATAGGCATTCAGAGCAGGGGAAGGGAGGGTTCAGATTAGGGCTGAAATGAGAATCAAAAGGATCCTCGCAAGAATCTCACGAGAATCAAGAACTGTTACCAACATCTTAACAAGATCTCAATTCAAGATCTAAACAGATTCTCGGGGAAACATTTTAAAAAAGTTTTTCACACGTGTAAAATGGCCACTGTGGCCATTCCGCGCATGCACAGCTCCTTTCCAATCGAAGATAGTATGGGCCATTTTGGTGCCAATTTGGAAAAGGTCAGTTAGTATGCACATGTTCAGAACTGACTGCCATTTTCAAAATGGTGCCGAACTGCCGATGCAGTCTGCATCAGCTTGAAAAGGGCCACACATACGCAGAAGGGCGGCAGCAATCATTTTGTGTATGTGCAGAGCATTTTTTATTTTTACGAGACTCATGAGAATGTGTAGAGAATCAGTTAATTCTCGATTCATTCTTGGAAATCTTGTCAAAGAACCCGGTTCTTGATGAGATTTTCAAGATTACTGCGAATGAGTTTCAGCCCTAGTTCAGATCTTGGATCTAGTCCCAGATTGAGACCCTGTGCTTGAGTGTACACCACCATCTCTGCTGGTCCATCATCTTTTCCCCTTAAAAACACTATTTATTTATTTATTTATTTATTTACTACTTCCTACAGTCTTCTCTTCCTCCTCCCCTGAAACCGCTATCTCTGCTCTCAACACCTCACTCTCCTCCACACTTGACTCCCATGTCCCTCTCTTTTCCTGCCCTGCCTTCTCCCACAACCCCCGTCCTTGGCTCACCCCTAGTATCCGCCACCTCCGTTCTTGCACTCGTGTTGCTGAATGACTCTGGCGCAAATCCCATTCTCACGCTGACTTCCTTCACTTCAAATTCTGTCTCTCCACCCTTACTTCTGCTATCTCCCTTGCTAGACTACTATGCCTCCCGCATTGAGTCATGTTCTCGGGACCCTCACTGCCTGTTCTCTACCTTTGACTCCCTCCTCAAGCCTCCCTGTCCTCCCCCTCCTTCTTCCCTTTCTGCTCAGGATCTTGCCTCCTTCTTCACCTCCAAGATAGACAAGATCCGCCTCGACATCGCTTCCCACTCCTCTCTTCCCACTCCCACCCCTCTCCCTCCTCCCCCTCCTTCTCTCATGTCCTCCTTCTCCCCTGCCTCCCTTAAGGAAATCTCCTCTCTGCTCTCCTCCTCCAACCCTTCCACTTGCCCCCTTGATCCCATTCCTTCCCGCCTCCTCACCTCCATTACTCCCACTGTCGCCCCTTCCTTCCTGCACATCATCAACCTCTCCCTCTCTACTGGCTCTTTCCCTTCTGCCTTCAAACATGCCACAGTCTCTCCTATTCTCAAAAAGTCCACTCTTGACCCCTCTGACCCTTCTAGCTATCGTCCTGTCTCACTCCTTCCTTTTGCTTCCAAGCTGCTTGAACGTGTTGTCTACTCCCGCTGCCTTGACTTCCTATCCTCCAACTCCTCCCTTGACCCCCTCCAATCTGGCTTCCGCCCCCTTCATTCTACTGAAACTGCTCTCGCTAAGATCACCAACGATCTTCTGGTGGCTAAATCTAAACGTCTCTATTCCATTCTTGTCCTCCTTGATCTCTCTGCTGCCTTCGATACTGTTGACCACTCACTCTTGCTGGATTCCCTTCACTCCCTTGGCTTTTGTGGCTCTGTCCATAACTGGTTCTCCTCCTACCTCTCTGACCGCTCCTTTAATGTGTCTCTCTCCAACTCCGCCTCCTCCTCCTTCCCCCTCTCAGTTGGTGTTCCTCAAGGCTCTGTTCTTGGCCCTCTCCTCTTCTCGATCTATACCTCATCCTTAGGCAAACTCATTGCCTCCCATGGCTTCCAATACCACCTCTATGCTGATGACACTCAACTCTATCTCTCTACTCCCTCTCTCTCTCCCTCTGTTCAAGCTCGTCTCATCAACTGTCTCTCTGACATCTCTACCTGGATGTCTCAACGTCAACTCAAACTCAACATGGCTAAAACTGAACTCCTTATCTTCCCCCCTCATCCTTCCTCTCCTTCCTCACTGTCAATAACTATTGATGGAGTCACCATCCTGCCTGTCCCCCAAGCCCGTAGCCTAGGCTTCATCTTTGACTCACCCCTTTCTTTTAAACCCTACATTGACTCTGTTGCTAAATCCTGTCGCTTCTCCCTCCATAACATTGCTAAGATTCGCCCTTTTCTCTCTGTCTCGTCTGCCAAAACTCTTGTTCATGCTCTGGTCATCTCTCGCCTCGATTACTGTAACCTCCTTCTCACTGGCCTTCCCCGGTCTCACCTTTCTCCCCTCATCTCTGTCCAAAACTCTGCTGCCAGGGTCATCTACCTCGCCAGTCGCTTCGACCATGTGCAGCCCCTCCTCTCTTCGCTTCACTGGCTTCCCCTTCCTGAACGAATCCTGCACAAGCTCCTAGTCTTCACCTATAAAGCTCTTCACAACCTTGCTCCCCCCTACCTCTCTGCACTTATCGCCCTCCATACTCCAGCCCGTGCACTTCGCTCCTCCTCTGTCCCTTCTCTCACCCTTCCACGCCTTCCCTGCTCCCCTAAGCGCCTTCGTCCCTTCTCACTTGCTGCCCCCCATGCCTGGAACTCCCTCCCTGTCCACATCCGCCTTGCCCCCTCCCTTCATACCTTAAAATCTCTCCTTAAAACTCACCTCTTTCACTCTCCTCTGTCTGACTCTTTATCCTGCTGAGGTACTATTTCCTATACCTACGGTCTGTTTACCCTTATCCTTGCCACATGGACCTGCCTGCTGTCATTCTCATCGTAACCAAGCCAAGTACATGCATGTGAGACCTCGCATCTTCATGAATGTTAGACCCCTTGTCTCTCCCTCTGTTCCCCTTCCTATGTGTCTCCCCCAGCTCCTGTTTCTCAGATTGTAAGCCCTAGGGGCAGGGACCCTGTCTATTTTATTACTTTGTAAAGTGCCAGGTACACTGCTTGTGCTATATAAATGTTTGTTAATAAATCAAAGAAATTCACTACAAGATGGTTCTCCTGCATAGAAAACACACAAAGACACATGGTCAAAGATGAAACTCAATCATACCTGGTGGACTAACATACCAGGGACAAAAAACCACATATAAACGGAGCAAGTTTTACTGTTAGCATACTTAGATTTGTAAGTTATTGAATGTTATGATTTTGTAAGGTTTATGAAAAAATAAAATAATTATATTAAAAATAAATAAATAAATAAATAAATAAATAAGTAAAATAATAATAATAATAATAATAATAATAATAATAAATAATTAATTGAAGGGTAGAATCTGGATCTATGTGGCCAAATCTAAGAACTGAAAGTGGGGAGGGGACAGCTAGCTATGAGCTGATCTGACTCATGGACCAGAGTTTATCTCTCCTATCTTAAAGAATGATCATGCTCCAGCTGGCTTTAATAATAACTTCAGTGGGAGCTCTTAGATACCACAAGGAAAGGCATCATAAAAATACTGAAGGTAGAATGAAATCATTTAAAAATTTGAAAAGGCACCATGGAAAGCTGAACTGAAACACCAATGACGTCTAGACACTAAAAAGTTTGTCCATTTTCCCTAAATCTTCATAAAGTAGACACTCCACTAACAAGAAAGAAGTTTTAAAAAATCAAATGTGTTTAATTTTCAGCTTAATATCCTGCATGGATCTTCCTCAGGAAGTATTTAGATGTTTATGTAAGCTAGACAAGTCAACATTAACCAAGTAGAGAGGTGGAAAATATCTTTAGATTATATTAGCAAATGTAATTAAAATGGCCCGATAAGAATTGTTGGATTTCAATTCAGAGGAGACTGGCAAAAATATAATCATGCAAAGAGAAACTAAATTAGGCGGAGCAAATTCTGAAAATTTTGTCTCTTCTCTGCTGCACTTTTCATGATGTCTGCTGGACATTTCAGCTTCTTATCGCCTGTCTTCTTACTGAATATTCAGTTGGTGTAATCAAATTAGAGGGCCCTTTATTTATGAATCTCTCAACTATGCTTTAATTGCAAAGGTTGGGGCTGGTAACATGTTTTCATAGGTTTCTTTCATTAGACTACAGGCTTCTGGAGGAAGTTCATTGACCACGCTGTCAGGAGAGAAAAGTCTGTGAATAGGTGTTATTCTAAGGTCACTAGCCAAGTTGTTAGAGGAGAATGGCTTGCAAATAGGTGGTGTGCTCTCATTATGCTGCATGTGGCCTTCATTTTCACTTCTGTCTGGACATCTGGCAAGGGATTGTGTTCCTGTTTCTTTTATTCTGCTGAATATTTTTTCCCCGTCACAGACTCTTAAATGCACTCATCACATTGAGCCATCCTCCTGGGAATCCAGAGTGGTTTATTCAGTGCTGCTTTTTAACACTGGATCTCCCTCCACTGTAGACTTCCAGCCCCTTACTTGTCTTAATTGTTTAACTGTCATATTCTAGCCGCAGAACAAATTTCATTACAGGACTATAATACGGAGCTTCGTGGGGGATCCCACAAGTGATTCTAAGAACAGAAGTGCTTTGTCTTCCCCTTAAAGTATATGCCTTACAGGCCTTCCTTAACTACTGGAGTAGGAAGGCGCTGTTCCCCCCTTCTACTGGATCGTTAGTTGTGCATGCTGTGACAACCGGCCTCACGGATAATTGGTTAAGGAGGGCTGAGCAAGAAATCAACAACCTAGGATTTTCATTTGAGAGCTTGAGATCCCTTGGTTGGGTGGCCTCTAAAAGCTTAATCAAAAGGCGGTTGAGAGATCAGACTCTTAAAACGAAGAGCGCCCTGATGGCTGCACAGAGGGTAGCACCGGAATATATCCCATATAAACCTTTGCGTGACGACCCTTACTACCTCTTTGAATGGCAGGATGCAAGTAAGCGCAGTGCATTTTTTAAGATGAGGGCGAACATTTTCCCCTCAGCTGTTTTGGCAGGCCACTATATGGGCATCCGCGGGATCAGCGGTTGTGTTTCCAGTGCTCTTTGGGGGAGATAGATAGGCCAATCATATCCTCCTCTGATGTCCTTGCCTTGCAGGCCCCAGATTTAAGCATTTGGGAGGGCTCCCCATGAGCAAGGGGATTGTGGATTGAAGCATGGGTGGTGATACCCAAAGACTTCTCTGTCCTAGCAATTCAGAACAGTCTAGAGCGGTAGCAAGTTTTTGATGGGCAGCTGTTCAGATTAGACAGTCTTACTTGAGCCCTGGCTAGCTACCTTGTATACATCATGAGCTGGTATGATGTATGGGTATACATGGGACTGTCGGCTGGCGGTCAATTTTAAGTTGTTGTCCTGATTTTTTTAAATTTTCCTTTTTGTTTTGTTTTGAAGTGTATAAATGCTTTCGATAGTGTTTCTTCATTTAAAACTGTTTGTTATGGCTTCGGCTAAACAATAAATTATTTATTATTGCTTACTATAATAACTTTTGCTCATTGCCTATGGCAAGCATCCAGATTGTAAGGCACATCTCCAGGAAATCCAACTATTGCTCCTGAGGTTCCCTCAATATTTGAGTCCTATCACTCTCATAGTGATTCCGTGAGACACAATTTTTCTGCTATGAACTTGCGTGCGGTTTGTATGCATGTGCACACATGCAGGTGGCACACAGTCTCCACGGGCCATGCGATTGGCCCCACTGAGAGGAAAAGAGAGAGACTGACAAGGGCTTGTTCTCCTAAGAAGGGGCTGTTACTCCTTGATGTTGTTCCCATGAACAGGGGGAACCTGGATTCAAAGGAGCAGAGAAAAAGTTCATTATATCAGGGTACTCACTATAATATGGTTTGGCAGTGTGCTTGGGAACTTGCAAGAAATTGAGAACAAGGTGAACTGGGATATCAAGCAGTCAGTGAAGCAGAAATGCCATTTCTCTTCATGACACAGGGAAAGAGAAGGTTTTCTAGGACTGTGGTGGACTACATAAACCAAGGACTTTCCCTCTTCCTGTCCTGTCGTCAGTGCAGATGAAAATGCCTCTGGAAATAGGAGCTGTCCCCACTTGTTTACAAAGGTAAGTACCTCCTCCTTACTCACAGTTTTACCTTCTGCTGTTAAAATAAGGTAGGAGGTACCTATCTCTAAAAAGTGCTCATGAGAAAAAGCAGCAAATGCTTTCCTCAAAGACAAGCAGGAAGTCTCTAGTTAAGTGAGGAGTGAATCAAGATCTCCTTTGTCCCAAGGTAGTTCCCTATTCACCAGACATTCTCCCTTTCTCAATTTAGTGGAGCTCTAGAGCACGAACACAAAGGAAAGTGACCTACCCCACATTATGCACAATGTTTCTTATTCTATGCTTGTAGCAAAAGCTGCTGGTACATTCATAATGTACATTACAATTCTGTAGAGCATCTGTCTTTTTACTGTATTCCAAACTGCTTTATGGAAATATTGTAAATAATGCAACTACAACGTTATCTAATAAATAGAAGAGGGACAGAGAAATTAGGAAGCTTAGGCAAGAAAGAGAAGAAAAGAAGAAAGGATCAGTGTAGAGACAGGGAGAGCCATGTGAAGTAGAAGAGATATTACAAATGAAAGGCAATTTCAAACTGTAAAAAAAAAACCAAAAACATTTGTCCAATTTCTCCAAGTAGGAAAGAGAGGGAGAGGGGTTGATGGAAAAAGACAACTGGATCACAAAGAAAAAAAAACCCATACGTATACTTGGAAGTGAGGAGGGGAAAGATTTTTTCTTTACAACCCCAAGAACATCTCTGAACTTCATCTGGTCTGATTTCCAGATCTTGTAGTGAACAACGTGAAAGATCAAGAGCCATTAGCAAGTATTTTCAAAACATTCTAGTGGAATTGAACACCTACCTTCAGTTAAAGACACCTTGGAAGCCACTGCTTTATGGGGTATCAACACCTAAGTGGAATCCAGTGGAATCAAATTGTGCAAGTAGAACTTGCATAACTTGAATTTCTGGATCAGTTTAATTGTTTATTTTTTTTCTCTTTTGGGATGTATTGCTTCTTGATCTGGATGAGTAAAATTTTGAGCCCTGATAAGTTGAATTTTGAGTCTATCCCAGCTAAAAATATCAGTCAGGACCTTTGAGTGTTTTAATGATTTCTTGGCAATATGTGGTTATATTGTAGTATATACCCAGTAAGGGTAAGTCTTCATGTCCAGCAGGCTGGCAATGGGCTTTAGGGAGCATAAATTCTCCAGGTCTCCAGGTTTGCAGACATGCAGACTGACAGACTCACACCGATACCCAGGGAGATTGCTGTGTGTGTGGGTGATTTCAGATGTTACAGGCGGGTGG
>QEPC01011525.1:45853-79291 GCA_003113815.1 Sphenodon punctatus
CCTCCTCCACCACCAGTGTCGCTTTCTCTGCCTCTGCTCTCTTCCACTTCCCTCCTCGCTCCATCCCGCCACGCTTGCTTGCTGCTGATTTCACTTTAAATCTCCCTCCGGTGGTTGTGTTGTTGCTGGTTGCCCGGCAGCAATGCAGTGTGCCTTGTCCCCGGCTGGGGCTCGTTTTGTTTAATTCTGCCCGGGGATTGGCGTCCAGATGTTACTTTTCCTTGGTTCCCAGTGGGGGTCTGTTTGTCCACGCTTCCCGGGATATTCCCCCAGCTAGCCCAGGAAGCGTGGGTGATGGTTGTGGAGTGCCGCTGCCGCTACAGATTTGTGGTGGGCTCAAGAGGTGACTTCTTTGGGTGAGGTCCCTCTAGTCTTGGTTCTCTCTCCCCAGGCTTCTGCCACCCTTCAGAAACTGTCACCCTATGCCCATGCCGCTTGGGCCTCCCATTAAGTCTGGCCCTGGTGCAGAGGAGAACTTGAAATGTTGAAGGTTAGTTAATTGATCAAGGGCCATGGAAATAATAGAGATTTAGGTGGTTTGCTGAGGGGGAGAGCTTGCAAAGGAGGAAACAAGACTGTCTACTTATAGACCTAACAAACTTGAGTGACTTCTTAGATTGGTAATTTCCTGAGGGTGAGTAAGTGGAGAATATTAAGGCTCATGCTATAAAGTTTTATTGTTACAAATCATTGATTGCTTACATATGAGACCATTTACTTTAATTCCACATGTTCATCACCATATCTGTCATTGGTGAATTGGTTAATGTTTCTAAGATGCTCATATATTACATTATAGACACTCCATTTCACACTAACAGTAATACAACCTAATTTATCACTGTCAGTTCAAGCAATGTTCTGTGTAGGTGTGTTGACCTGTGAAAGGAGAGACAATAAAGATGTACAATAGTGAGGTTGCTTGAAATTTAAAGTGCTATGGTAACATACTTTCACTACTGGGAAATTTCTTTAATAACCTCCTGTTCAAGATGATCCCTTGATGGAGAGATGAGAGGAGAAATTTATGATTTACTATTCAAAATGTGCATAATGACAGCTGAGGTGCTAAGCAAATTGGTCCATAAACATTTAGGTATTTGCTAGAATCTGAGATCCAGAACGTCCAAGAATCTTGTGGACCAGGTAGTTTGAATTTAAACCCAAACTGTACACAGTTAACATCTAGCTATGCACACACAGTTTCTGGTTGCATGCACAAAAATACGGATTTTGAATTGAGATTTCTTTAGGCAAATACTCTCCCTAACTATGCGGATAATCTATTGTCATACTCAAAAGTTGGTTTACAATGGCTTTTGGAGGTTTTAAGTAGTTATTGTAGTTGATAATTAACATGGCTAAATCTAAAATGATGATACTATTTACAAAGGAAGAAGACTCATAAATGGCATATTAATGATGTCCTTCTGGAGGCAGTGGACAGATTTTCTTATCTGGGAGTTACTTTTGCCAGAACGTTAATTTAGGAACCCTATGCTCAGGAAGTTGCATCTAAAGCAGTGAGATTACAAGTGGAATTACTTAATTTTATAATAAGTTTAATAGAAGACAGTGTGTTGAAGCACTGAAAGCACTGAAATTTGGGAAAGTAAAGTTGGAAGCCACTTTATTATATAGAGCTAAAATTTGGGGTCTAAATGAGAAGGAAACTAGGGTAATAGAAAGAGCAAGCTTTTAAAAAAAGAGATTACTAAGGCTGCACAGGAGGACACTGCTGCACTAGTTAGAGCTGAAACATGGTCTGTTCTAGCACAACTATGAGCCATCTTATATTGGTTGAAAATTAGAGCTTATTCCCCTGCTAGACTGCCCAAACAGTGTCTATTAGGAAGTGGAAATTCCCAAACAATTGATTTTAATTGCTTAACTGAAATAAAGCAGAAACCTCTGATGGAAGGTCTTGGTGACAAATAGAATAATATTGATAGTCTGTCACTGTTGAGTGATAGGTTGCAGATTGCCCTTTGTTGGATATTTCATGACAAAATGATATGGGTGTAGTGAGGTGGTTTAAGAGTTCTCTCCTCTACATATGTCAAAACGGAATTCAGTTTGGCTCCTTACATCTCAATAGTGGTAAATGGAAAACATAGGAAACTAACTAAACTGTGCTTTGACCAACTTGATACGGCCGTTCTTAGAGGCAGATGGTATAAAATTGCATATGACGAGAGATTATGTTCATGCCAATAGAGCGCTGTGGAGGACACGATCCATTTACTTTGGTACTAGTGATGGGCGAACGTAGTTAGGAAGTTCGGAGTTCGGACCGAACTCAGTCAGTTCGGTTGACCAAACCGAATTTCCGAACCAAACTCGAATTTCAAACCGAACCGAACCGAAGCGAATTTCCGAACTCCGTTCTGTTCGCCCATCCCTAGTGGCAACACATACCCAAAACCCTGGTTTTGAATGGCTGAATTTGGTTCAGAAGTTCAGAATTCGACTGAACTCAGTCTGTTCGGTCGACCAAACCGAACTTCCGAACCGAACTCGAATTTCCAACTGAACCGAACCGAATTTCTGAACTCTGTTCTGTTCGCCCATCCCTATTTGGTACTGTCCTCTGTCAACAGATGTAAGGAAGCATTACCTTGATTCAGTAACTCAAAATCTCTCTTTTTGGTTTCCTCAAGAAAAGACATTTTAAATAATTCCTTTTTTGTCCTATATGTTCTAGGAAGTTTTTTTTAATATATAGCTAATAAAATACAAAGCAGATGATATAAAAAAAAAAAAAAAATGAAACTTTGTTTTAAAATAGATATTTTGTTTTTATAAACCAATTATAAGGTAGAAGTATATATTAAGTTGTGATGGAGGTGATTTCCTCCTTATATTATTATGTGGTAGAAACAGTTGTAAGTGAAACCATTATGAAAATTTGGAATATATTTTATAAGTAATGTTTTTCTTGATATTATTTTAGCGATATTAAATTGAATTTGGCTTATGGCCGTAACTAAATTCTCTTCTATATTCTATACTCTCCCTGCCCAACTCCCTACAGGTCCAATGAAAAGACTGGGGCCATTCAGTGGTAGCGTGGACTCCCTGCTGCATTTGTCTTCAGCTAGTCTTCTTCAGCATTCAACACACTTGAGAAGCTGCCTCTGCCCTCCAAACTAATTGCTGCTCAGAGCACTTCACAAAATTAATAAAATTAAATACAATAAAATAACTTACATACATGTTAAAACAGTTTAAAAGGGGAAGGTAAAGGAAGCAGACAAAATAAGTTAAGGAGAACCAGAAGTTGATTCTCTAAAGAAACCTGGAGGGGGAAAAAAAATCTATGGGTGCTTTTTGGTGAGGAGGGATGAACAAAATGAATATCTGTAACATGGTCACTGCCAAAGGCAGGAATTAACATCACCTTATCCACTATGACAAATCATATATTATCAATACAGATGTAATTGTAAAGGAAACTAGCACTCTAGTAACTGTCTATCAGATTAACATAAAAGGATGTGGTAGTGTGATTTCCAATAAAATGTATATTCTTGAACAACAACTTTTAACATTGAAAACAATTATCACGGGGGATCTGTGCATGCGTCAGACCTAGAAGCTGAAAGCCGCCCAAGCTCCGCTCCCCACCAGCTCATTAATTAAGCCAAAAAGAAGATTTAAGTTGATTCAAGCCCCAAGAGTAAGGAGGTATGGCTGGCAAAGGTAAACCTCGCCAAAAAAATCTCACAAGCAAATGCACTGGAGTGTTTTTGCAATAAAAAACAGACCGTGGAGCAGAGAGGGGAAGAGGAGGGAAACATCGGGATGGCAATGTCACCCGCAGTGCGCGAAGCTGAAACTGATCAGGTCTCGTCAGAATCAGAGGCAGAAGGAGGAGAAGAGAGATCCCTTAAGACCCTGCTTTCCCAAATGAAAAAGGAGTTGAAAGCTGACATGAAGCAGATCAAGCAGGCAGTAGACACAGGAAATAAAAGGTTAGAGGGTCTGGCTGGCAGGATTGAGGCTACAGAGGAGTGCATTTCAGCAATGGAGGATAAGTCTCTAAGCACGCAGGAGCAGCTAAATAAAGTCAAGGGTGAGGCTGCCTTCCTTATGCTTAAGTGTGAGGATCTGGAGAATCGCTCCTGCAGAGGAAATCTTAGATTTAATGGAGTTAGAGTCAGCAGGCTTCGAGAGGGTGAATGAAATAATCTGGGCACTGTTAAAAGAAAACTCGCCAGAAGAGGTGCACCTGCATGCTGCTGCAATTGAGAGGGCCCACAGAAAGGGAAGCCTGGCAGGAAAGACTTGGATCCCCCCAGACCTATCATTGTGAAAGTTGCTTATTATCAGACAAAAGAAGAGATCTTGAAAAATGCCAGAATTAAAAAGAAGCTGTCATTTCAGCAGCAGACTGTGAAGGTGTTCCCTGACTATGCTGCAGAAACAATAAGGAAAAGAATGAAGTGGAACTAGTACTTTGGCCTGCTTATAGAGAGGAATCTGAAACCAAAGCTGATTTTTCCCAGCAAAGATGTTGATCATTGACAACGGGAGAAAGACATTCTTTGACAGTACAGAAGATCTGGAGGTTTTCTTGGCTTCTCAACTGGCGGTTCCTAGTGCCAGTGTATAAAGGAGGTGAATCCTGCTTGCAGTTTCTTGCCAGAGGGAAAAGAAGATAAAGCAGACCAAAGAAGAGGCAAGGAATAATTGAAGAAACAAGGGGAACAGAACAGAGGCACTGATCAAAAAACTTGGCGGGAGCTTTAAGGGAAAATAAAAATAAAACTGTACTGAGGAGCTAAGGGGAACTGGTGTTATATTGTTGTGGTTGGTTTAAGTCATAAGAAAAATGTACAAAATAATTATGATGAGAGGAGCTGGGGAGGGGAAGAGAAGGGCACACTTGGGGTCTTTTGAGCCAGGTGCAGGCTTTCAGCAGATCCCTAACACAAACAGGGGAAGGAGGATGAGGGGCTGGGATTGGATCCAGGGAAAGGGGGGGAGGTGGGTGGGTAAGTGCAGGAGGCGGAAGGGAGTTGCAGTTAAAGGGGAAGGGAGAGGAGAAAGCAGGGGTTCTCATAACAGATTATGGTTAGTGCAAAGGGGTGCATTTTCTTTAAGAGGTGGATACTATGCAGATGACTTGGAACAGGATGCAGCCAGACTGCTGGACAAAATAAAAAAGGAAAGGGGTTGGCAGAATTGTAAGTCACTAAGGGATGGGCTTAGACCCAGACATAACCTGAAAATAAAGTATGGCTAACATTAAAACAGTAACAATCAATATTAGAGGCTTAAACTCCCCGCAGAAAAGAAAAAGAGTGAGGGATTTTTTGGAAGATCAGGGGGCAGTTATCTTTTTAATACAAGAAACACATTTACTTGACAAAGATGTCCCCAGATTCGCTAATTCAAAGATAGGAGGCTTATATGCCCTTGTGCCAAAAGAAAAAAAGCGGGGGTTATAATAGGATTTAGCAAAAAAAAAAATATTGAGGTTGAAAAATGTATTAAGAACAAGGAGGGTAGATTTATTTGTATAACTGGGAAGTTTCAGGGAAAATTGATGACAATAGCAAATATATAAGCGCCCTATGTGGGGAAGACAGGCTTCTTTAGAGAAACTTTTAAAAGAATAGCAGAAGTGGCCAAGGGATGGATTACAATTCAGGGAGACTTTAATGCTACTATAACTGATCTAGACCACTCTCGAAGTGGTGATGAAAATAGGGAGAGTAAGGAAATACCCATGCTGTTAGAAAAATATGGATGGGTAGACTTATGGAGACTCTTAAATGGGAATGAGAGGGATTATACATTTTTTTCTGTCATACATAATCGCTACACCCGGATTGATCATGTGTTGACTAGAAAAACAGAAGCACACAGAGGGAAAAAATGCTATATAACTCCAGTTGTATTAGCAGACCATAATGCTGTGGTGACAATATTTAAGGATCCTGGTGGTCAAGGCCCTAAATCATTTAATTGGAGCTTAAATAGGAGATTGCTGAAGAATGGGGAAAATAAAGTCCAGATACAGGAGAACATTGCAGAATTCTTTGCATTAAATACTAATTCAGTTAGATCCCCAGCAGTACTTTGGGAAGCAGCAAAGGCAGTGATCAGGGGCAATTTAAGCACCCTGCAAGTAAAAATTGTCAAGGAAAAAAGACAGGAAAGTAAGGAAACATATGCTAACCTACAAAAGCTGGAGGCGCAAAATAAAATCTCCCCCACTCAAGCATTAAAATTAGAAATAGTTAAAAATAGGGAAAAGATAAATGCTATGGAGCTAGAGAGGACAAAAACACAACTCAGTAAAATACAATTCTATTTCTATGAAAATAGTAATAGGGTGGGAAAGGCCCTGGCTAGACTAGTTAAAGCAAGGCAGAGGAAAGCACATATAGCTAGGGTGACCGACAAAAATAATAAATGCTGTACTGAGCTCCCCCGAGAAAGCAGACATTTTTAGATTTTTATAAAGAAATATACTCCACACAAAATCCAGACGAAACAGAAATATAGGAATTTCTAGAGGGAGTAGATTTACTAAAATTAAATATAGATCAAGTGGCTTTCCTGAATGCCCCCATTACAGAGAAGGAAGTTCAGGAGGCAATAATAGCGTCAAAAAATAATAACGCCTCTGGACCGGATGGATTCTCAAATGAATTCTACAAAACCTTTGCGAAAATATTAGGGCCACATCTCACAGTAGTATATAATAACATTTTAACAGAAAGCAAAATGCTGCAGAATTTCTATAATGCAGCAATTATGCTGATTCTTAAGCCAGGCAGGAATCTGGACCAATGTGGCAGCAGTCTTATATACCTGCTGAATACAGATTTTAATTTTTTTTCTAAAATATTAGCAGACAGGCTCAAAGCGATAAGCAGAGAAATTATACATATAAATCAAACGGGGTTCTTTCCAGGTAGGCAGGGAAGGGACAACATCCGGAAAGCAATTAACATGATTTATGCTTTAAATAGGCAGCAAAACCCTGCCATGGTAATCTCAGCTGATGCTGAGAAAGCATTTGATTTTGTGGAGCCAAAGTTTTTATTTGAGACCCTGGGGAAGATGGGTTTTGAAGGTAATTTCCTGGGTTGGCTTAGGGCAATTTACAAGAAACTGCAATCCAGTCTTTTAATTAATGGAGAGCTCTCAGAGCCTTTTCAGTTGTAGAGAGGGACTTGGCAAGGTTGCCCCCTGTCTCCCTTATTGTTCAATTTGGTCTTGGAAGTATTGGCAGCAGCAATTAGACAGAATGGGAAAATAGAAGGGGTAAAAATTGGGGGACAAGAAACAAAGCTCTTGCTGTATGCAGATGACTTATTGGTATATATAACGAATCCTAAAGAGATGTTGCCAGAACTGATGAAGGTGATGGAAAAATTTGGGGAAATCTCTGGTTATTCGATTAATAAAGAAAAATCATTTGCGTTAGTTTTCAGAAAGGGGATAGAACAGGAGTAACAACTAAAAAAAAATCACCATTTCCAATAAGTGAGTCAGGATTGAAATATTTGGGGGTAACATTAACCAAAAACATAAAAAATTTATACTCTGCCAACTTTCTGCCCTTATTTAAACAACTGAAAGAAGAAGTACGCCCATGGAAAAAACTGATGGTGTTGTGACTAGGGAGAATCAATTCGTATAAAATTATGGTACTCCCCAAACTTTTGTACAAGATGATGGCAATCCCGATCCAGCTCCCAACTTCCTTCTTTAAATTAAGTGATGAGCTTCTGAAGGATACAGTCTGGAACGGGAAAAACCCAAGGATTAAGAAACAGGTTTTAGTACAATTTAGAGAGAAAGGGGGCTTAAACGTCCCAGACATAAAGCTGTATTATATAGCGGCATCGCTGGTGGGGCTATACGATTGGTACCATGATGCAAAGGCACCTGAGCGGGCAGTTTTGGAAAAGGAACTCTTGGGGGGTGCAGTAGTTAAAAGACCTGATTGTAGATCACGGTAAGGTTCCCAGGGGGATTAAAGCGGACCATCCATTTGTAGGGAATTTGATTAAGAACTGGGAAACAATCAAGAAAAAAATGGGGTTAACAAGGGAGCTATCCCCCTTTACACCAATTGACTCCATACAAATAAGGGAACGGAGAATAGCCCCGGATATTAGAGCTGCTCTAAAAAATAGGGGGATAATTAGAATGGAGCAACTATATAGGGGACGGGAATTTGTATCACCACAAAGTTTACAAGATCTGATGCAAGAGAAAGTCAATTTTTTTCAGTATTTACAGCTGAGGGGGATGACTACCTCACCAAAGTATAGGGTAGGCTTAAACAGAGAACCTCGCAAGATAGAGAAGATTCTGTTTAAAAGAAACAAAGCTCCAGGTAGACTGGGAAGAATATATAAGAACCTTAAAGAACTAATGTATGACTCCTCGGTAGAATACATAAAGAAATTGAGGAAGGATCTGAGTATTCCTATAGAGGAGGAGGAGGAAAAGAAAATATGGTGTCATATGAACAAATGTGTGATCTCCCTGGAGGTCAGGGAAATTCAGATTAAGTTGATTACCAGATACTACCTGACACCAGAGAGAATGAAATTTGTGGACCCAAGTGGCAGAGGGCTTTGCTGGAGGGGATGTGGAGATACAGGGAGTTATAAGCACTGTTGGTGGGACTGTGGGAAGGTACAACTCTTTTGGAGGTCTGGAAATTAATTAATAAAGTAGCAGGGTAGATGGTACCTTTCAGACCAGAAACAGCTTTGCTGGGTTTATATCCCAACACAAAATCTATTAAGCTTTGTCAGAACTCTTGTAAGATCATCTTTTTAGCAGCCATAAACATCATAGCTAAACATTGGAGGTCAGTGGAGGATCTCTCTATGGAAGAATTGCTTCACAGAATATGGTACATGTATACCATGGAGGGGTTCCATGCAGATCTTCATTACAAGATGCAGGACTTTGAAAAGATCTGGACAGGAGAAGAAAATGGACAAGAATGAACATCAAAGATATTTGGCGTTAACTAAATAAATAGAACTTTACTGAAGTCTGTAATAGTGGCACACCTCTAGGATGTTAATGGGGAACCTTTGCTTTCCTTCTCATTTTGTTCAGTTCATAGGGTAAGAGTGTTATTTGCTGTAACCATTTGACCAACAAAGGTAAACCGGCAAAAATTTCTGGAAAGTTCACTTCTGGTCGGTTCTTGTTGTATTCTATTTTGCAAAAATAAAAGTTGTATAAAAAGTTATATAAAAAGAAAACAAAACAAAACAAAAAAACAGATGGAGGAGGCTATCAACCAAGGTGGACAACATTACCAGACGGCGGACATGGAAACCCACTGAAAGGAGCTTATCTCCTGCACCTGTTGGAAGCAATGTGTCTCCTGAAAGTACATCAAAAATAGATTGTAGTGTTCACAACTTTGTACTTGTGAAGGACACTGTTCACAAAGTGTTGTTTAAGTAATTGTGATCCATTTTATTTGTTAATATTAGGTAATAATTATTGATATTTTAAAATAATGATTGTTATTAGAGCTTTTGTTAGTATTACTTTTATCATATTTAAATATACACAAAATTTTCCTTTTGTATGTATTATACATGCAATTACGTGCATGTAGAAGATATTCACATAAATTTTGCACCCTGAAGTATGAGCTTACATCAAGCAGCAAGTTTCCCAGAATTAAAAAAAAAAAAAAAAAAAAAAAAAAGAAGTCAAGAAACTCATCATTTTTCATAAAAGGAAAAAACAAGCAAACTAGTAAGAAGTATTAATTTTATTGTTTTAACCATAGGTTATAACAAAACAAATTATATACAATAAAATAGTAAACATGACTAAAAATCAAGCTTAATTGAATAATAAGAGAGGCTTTCAGAATAATAAACATTTCCAAAGTAAAAGGGTTTGGAGGGTCTTCTACAAGATCCGAATATGCTAACATTTTACAAATTAAATTGATTCCCTTTTTAGCTAATAAACTCAAGCAAAGGGATTAGAAGTCCTATTACTTGCTTAAAATAGTACAGTTCTGGGAGGTATTAACCTCCTACCCCTTATACATATACAAAATTTATATTCTTACTGTTAAAGGCAAATGGGAGGAGCAACTATCTTGTCATGATGTTGCCCCTCCAATTAACTCTAAATTGGGAACAACCCGGGAGGTAATTTCAACAAATTGAGCTAATGAGTTTGTTTTATTTCTAAGGGGGATATCATCCCTCCTATGAATTATACAAATAGCCTCATGCTAATACCTCATTGATTGCCCCAAAATCTAAAAAATTGCCCTATCGGAGTTTGAGTGCGGGAAACTTTTGGCCCCTGAAACTATTATCTCCCCAAACTATCAGCCATTCAATAAATTTGACCATATCTTATTCGGTATACTAAGCTATTTTAAGGAGCTAAAGCTTTATTTTGTATAATACTAGCATCCTACGAAAAGGTGGCCCATTGTCTCTGCAAGCTTAAGGCAAATGCCAAATTTGCAGCCTTAAGAATCTAACCGCTGTTGGTATTTGCCAATATATAAGATAGCTTTGAAGCCTGGTTCCAATAAGATCTCTTAGAATGCAATGGTGTCAAGAATTTCTATCTGGCACCCATCTTTCTCAGAAAACAAGATGTTAGAAAGTCAGATCAGATAGCTGCACAATACAGATCCATACAAGCAAGTATCTGAACTTCAAAAATCTTTAACTTGGACTAGTAGTGTTTCTGCACTAAGAGGAGGACGAGGACAATCTGCATTTTCGAACAGAAGACATTCACAAAAAGACAGCAAAAGACATGTCTCACATCTAGTTCTTCCATTCATGTTACTGCTACTACATATATTTTAGCATAAACATTAGGTGTTGCTAGAAAAAAACAATAACTGCTCATTTCAACCATCAACACAAAGTTCCCCATTATATTTGTTAATACCAGCTATAAGGCTAACCGCCTGTTCAACATGGGTTGGCTTCTAAAATATTATGTGATGGTATTATTGGGTGAGGCCAACACAAATTTCCAACCAACAGGTAGTTGTTATGTCTAGATCTTTGAATTATCTCACTTAAGGTCAACCAAGAGAAGGTACCAAAGCAACTCGTGCATGAAAGCCTTTCACCGGAAAAACTTCCTTGATAAAATTACAATTATACATTTGTAAACAGGTTTACTCCTTGGTAGCTGCTGTTACAGAGGGGTTGGGGACAGGGTAATGTTGGTTGCATTGCAGTTCATGGGTCTGAGAAAGGAAACATCTGGGTATAGGAAGAAGGAAGGATTTGCTTCCTAGTTCTGCTTCAATAGCTAAATCTACATTCTATGGGGTGGGGGCAGCAATGTAGGCTAGCGACGGGCAATTTGTAAGCCATGAGGGTGAGAGGAAGTGGGGAATGGTCACATGGAAGGTGGGAGGAGACTATCAGAAGCTGGACCAACACACAGCTGCAGTAACATTTGTATAATCTCATCCCAAAAAAACCACCCATTATCTGGGGGTATCAAGCATTTGCCTTCAGGAATTTTTTGCCCACATCATCACCCTACTTGTCTTATTGGGAAGTGGGGGAACTAACCATATGTAAAATATTGGCCCTTAGTAGCCATACTTCCTACAAGGATGTGAACTTCTCATGTCTAGTTTCATGAGGAGTGATGGGGGGGACACCAAACCTCATTTGGGAAAGAAGGACTAGTCAGCATTCACACAGCACACAAAAAAAGGTTTCTAAAGGATATGAAACATAAAGCTTTTTAAAAAAATAATAAAAAACTACCAGTGGGTGTTTTAAAATTAGCTGTGCTTGGGAGTGGGTCCATGTCTGCTGCGCGGGCCCCATGCATATGATGTGCATGGGAAATGCTTCACATGGGAAGCTCCTAGTATGGTTACCCTGTAGGAGTGTGCATGTCATTTTGATATTACAATAACAATAATAAAAGTTGTTGGTTTTGTTTTCATTATTGCAATAACGAAAATGACAACCGAGAATAACGATAATAACAAAAATGAACCCCCCCATGCACCTAGAATAACAACAACAAAGACAAAAATGTCATCATCATTGTCATTATTATTAGTGCTGTGGAGAGGGGAGAAGGGAGTCTTGTAAGTGTAATGGGGGGGGCACAGGGGCCTATCACAACACGCGTGCTGCCAAGGTTCACCTGGCTCAGGGCAGGAAGTGCTTGTGAAAGAATGCCCATCAGGATAGCATTGTGGCCTTCACCTCCAATTAAGGAGAACAGGCCTCTTTCATCATAGGGCACCACTGAGTTGGGGGTAACCAAGGTCTGCCCCAGGATACACTCACCCAGACGTACCGGAGAAGGTGGGAGGCCAGGAACGAGGGAAAGGGCAACACCAGGGGGGAGGTGCATGGAACCCCACTGGAGAGGGCAGGCGGGACACTCACCTCAGCTAGGAAGGATCCAGAATAGCAGGAAAGAATACGGGGGGAGGAAAGGAAGCACACACCACACTATTGCTCGCAGACACAATCTCTCACTCACGCTAGGAACGGAAAGGCAAGGTTCAGTACAGCCTCACGTGGTGGGTAGAAACGCTTTCCAACCGCTTGCAAATGCACTTGCTCTAGTTTCTTTCTCATGCTTCAGGTTAGATAGGGGGCCGGTTTCCCCAAATCACCAGCGCCTCCTTCCTGCTGGTGCTGGTTCTTTTTCCCCATGCCCCACCCTCGTGTGCGCCTGCAGACAGTTCGAGTGTCGCAGCGGGGGTGGGGGAATCCCTACGCTCAGCATGGAGGCAGGGGTGTGTGCCCTCAAGCCGTAGCCTTGCTGCGGGGGTCGGAGGTTCCAGCCGGGCAGAGCAAGCACCAGTGAACCCTGCAGCCACTTGTCCTGGGCTCGAGTCCCCCAGGGAAGGAGAACACCCCGCCGCCGACTCCCACTGACAGTAAGATCCTGTTGCACTTCCTCACAGTCTGCTTGTGTTTTAACTAAGGTCATTTTTACATGCACGGCGCAGCAGCACCGATGGGTGTGGATGGGTGGGTGAGCACACCCAGTGAACATCCGGCAGCACCGAGCAGGGAGACAGTTACACGGACAGCACCGAGGGGGGTTGTGGGAAGGAAAGGGGAGGGGCCAGAAAACACCTAGCAGCCAAACACCCATCCCAGGAAGCACCCACCAAACACCCGTGCAAGTACACGGACAGCCGGGACTGGCGGGGAAGCCCTGCCCGGTAGAGTGATGGCACAACATGGCTGACCAAGGGCAAACGAAGCCGTGCAATGTGGCCCCGCCCCCGAGCCACCAGGGCCCATGCGGGCAGGGTGGGAGGAAAATAGGATGACAGCTGCTTCAAAGGAGCTGGCTCTGCACAGCCCCAGCACAGAGCCCAGACAGCCCGGTGCGAGCCTCCCCCCCCAGCAGAGCGGCACACACACAGCAGGCAACAGAAGCATGCAGGGATGAGCCCACGGGGTGCAAGGGGGGGAAAGCACCCACACAACACAGGCAACCCCGTAACACTCCCCCCCCCCGAGGCACCTGCACAAGGGAAGAGTCAAAGCAAAGCACAACACGGACACACCGGGAAGGAACACAAACACCTTTAATGAAACGGGGAACCAGCAACAAGGGGAAACAACAACAGGGCAGGGCAGGGGGACAGGGCAACAGAAGGGGGGGCAGCTCCAGTAGCGGCAGGCCCGGGACAACACCCAGTCAATAGGGCCAGTGACCTCGCTCGACCTGTGCATGGTCCAGGTGGTGCAGTCATTCCAGGACGTGCAGGAGGAGCTCCAACACCACCCCTTGCCCTCGGGTCTGATCCACGATCACAGTTTGCACTGAATGGGACAGAGGGAGAGGAGACAGCCATCAGAGCTGGCCCCGGGCACCAAGGAACAGAACCCCTCATGGAAGGACACAGCCACAGGGCCCAGAAAACAGGAAGAACACTCACAGATGCCATCGAACAGCCAGCCCACCATCCGCATGTCCCATGCCACCCAGTCCAGCTGCTGCACCATCGCACCCAGGCACAAAATCACCAGCAGCATGACAACAGTAGCTGCAGGAGAGAAGGGACAGGGCAATGGGGAACGCCAGCACCAATGGGCCTTAGGAGGGCCAGGGGTAGCAACAGTACCAGGGGCACACCCCACATGCTGACAGCCAGTATCCAGAAGAGCACCCGGACCCCTGCACGAAGGGGTATCAGAGGGGTCAAAGCCCAGAGACAGCATAACCCCTACTCATGCTCAGCCGCCCAGCGCCAATGGTGCCACCGCCCATCCATTGCCACCACTTCAGATGGCCCACACTAACAGGGGGCGACAGCAGGGGGGAGCAGAGGGGAGGGGCATGGCCACACCAATGCACAGGCGAGTCCAGGGAGTGCCTGGGCGTCTGCCCACTGCCAATACCACCCCTTGAGCAAGCCCAGACAGCAGCACCCAGCAGGTAAGCCGCCAGGGAAACACACAGCACACAACCGGCACACACCCTGCAGGCCTGGAGTCCACCAGTACACACCAAGCACACCCCCTGCACACAACCACACAGATGAGGGCAGGAGGGCTGCCAAGGGGAGGGGGAACCCAGCGGCCACAGCAGCAAGAGAAGCAAGGCAGGACAGAACATCACAGAACAGCATTTTATTGGCGCCGGGGGAACGGGGTCCCCCAAGCAAAGAGAGGCAGAGTAAGAAGGCGCATGTGGACTCATGGCTGGGCAAGAGAAGCACAACAGGAGGGCACAGGTGCACCCACGGGTAGAAGGCAAGGGCACCAGGGAAGCCCCAGAGGGAAGG
The DNA here is from genome assembly GCA_003113815.1 of Sphenodon punctatus. Taxonomy (NCBI): domain Eukaryota; kingdom Metazoa; phylum Chordata; class Lepidosauria; order Sphenodontia; family Sphenodontidae; genus Sphenodon; species Sphenodon punctatus. Next base: position 60,633 of record QEPC01011525.1, read on the forward strand.
AGCAGCAGTCACCCAGAGGGGGCAATGGGGTCCACGGAGGAACATAGGGTCACACACGTGTGATACTGGCCTACATGTAGACTACAAGTCTAGTAAATATGTAAAAGCAAAAGGTGCAACATGTATGTAATGTTACAATTGAGAACTGTAAAACCCAAATCAGTACTGTGACACTGACGAAACTCCAGGAAATGCAAAGAGATAAAAAGAATGTGTATTTGGGAACCCTAGCCAAACAGAACCCTGTGGAGATGCAAATGAACCTTCATGTTTGCCGGGGTTGACTACGTGAGGAAAGACACAGGCTCATGAGCGGGAAAGACAAAACAAAGAGACCATGAAAGGTACTTAAGTGAGGGCCATTAAGCCATCTTCACTATCTCTTGGTCAGAGCCATCTTGAGCAACTGTATCTGCATCCTGAAACCTGCCAGCAAGCAAGGCTGGAAACTATGGACTGAGAGGCATGTTTTTGCTTTCTACCAACTAAGAGATCAGTGCCCAGTCATTCTACATCTATGACTGAGGAACCAGAACTTATGGACCTTTGTAGGGTAAGTTGCTTATTTAGGCATTCCGCCGGTATAGATATAGGAATGCGTTATATTCACCTTTGATTTCTAGTACTCACTCTGTATCAACAATCTTGCTTATGTAAATCAATAAACTGACTTCTTATCTTTATGAAGAAGTTTCTGTGTCTAACATTGGAACACAAGTGAGCAACAAGGGCTTTCAAGCTCTTGCGAACCCAGAGAATAAAGAGTCTGTAAATGGGAAGGATCGGGCCCTGGGTGACAAAGGAGTTGTCCCTGCTGCAGGATTGAATCAGACAGAGGGAAAACTGATTCAAGTGGGCTGTGAGTGAGGGAAACTGATTCACTCAAATCCGGTAAAGTGAGAGTGTGGACCACCAACCCGTGACAAGGGGGCACCAAGTGGCCACCGTAGCAAGAGAAGCAAGGCAGGACAGACCATCACAGAACAGCATTTTATTGGCGCCGGGGGAACGGAGTCCCCCAACCAAAGAGAGGCAGAGCAGGAGGGCACAGGTGGACCCACGGCTAGGCAAGAGAAGTACAACAGGAGGGAAAAGGTGCACCCACGGGTAGTGGGCGAGGGCACCAGGGTAGCCCCAGCGGGAAGGAGCAGCGATCACCCAGAGGGGGCAATGGGGTCCAGGGAACCATGTTGCAGCCAGCAGCGAAGCAGACAGCAGCACACAGCCTGGTCAGCGGCACGGGGGCGGGGGGTCAGGCAATGTACTGTCCAGGGCACCGGGGTGGCAGAGAGTGAGTGGCTCAAGGGGCCGCTCATGGACAGTCGGGTGAGCGTTTCCAGGGTGGCAACCTCTGCGCTAGCTGTAGACCCTCCCAGGCGAACATCAGAAGTCTCGGGAGCGCATATGAGCATCCACCAGGAAGCGGGGAAGGAGCAGATCTGTTCCGGAGGCCACAGCCTGCACAGCTGGAAGGTCCCTCACCGATTGAAGGGTGGTGAGCTCCACAGAGGAGGGGTCCCTGGTCCAGAGTAGGCCACCAACCTTGGGGGACAGCAAGCCCAGGTCCCACAGGAGGACCCCGATGTCTGAAGGTACACGGAGGATGCCGTGGGCATACAGGAGGCTGCCGGTGTACAGGGAAGCAACATGGGGACCCCCAGACAGCAAGGCGAGGTCAAACCTGGGTCGCTCCATCAGCAGGCAAGCCGCCATTAAGTCTGCAGACAGTGGTCCATGGCACGACAATGGTGGGCAGGTGCCCCCAAGGAGGTTGGCACAGGAGGGTGAAGCCAGGCTTGAGGGAATGGCTCTGGGGTTCCTTCCACCGACAGGGGGTCACCCACCAACAGCTGAACATTGGGGCTCAGTCAGAGGACCACCAACAGCATGTCCGCACAGGGCGACCACCCCTGCCGTGCATCCCTGGCTGAAGACCCCACAGAACGACCAACCATGGCAGGAGTGGGGCCCTCTCTGGTGAAGCAACAGGCAGGAGATGGAAAGCTGCAGTGACTGGGATGAGGACGCAAAAAGTGGCTACCCTCGCCCACAGGCAGCCTTGCATACCAGAGATAGGCTGGCCCGCTGGAGCTGGGGGGGGGGGCACAACCCACACACAGGACAGAAGGGATGCAGCACAGGTAACGAGAGATGAGAGAGTCCATGGCTGGGCACTGTGCCAGGCCAAGGGGCCAAGCCAGGCATTGTAGTCACACCACACACAGCTGCAGCATGCAAAGGCAGACCATGGCAGGGGGGCCTGTAGTGTGGGTGTGGAGACAGCGGTACCCTGGGGTGCGTGCAGTCCCATCCCCCAGGGCAGCATGTGGCCGGCGCACTCGTGGGGATGATCATCCGGGCCCGGCAACCGGTGGCATCCCAGCGTACCCCCAGTGCAGCACCAATTGTTGTCCTGCCCCCACCGGACTACACAGTACATAAGCAACCTGATACAGGCGGTCGGGTGTGGGGCGGAGAGGTTGTAGCACAGGGTCGAGCAGCAAACAGAGACCGGTGACATCGAGCTGGGTGGACACAGAGGAGCACCTAAGATACCAGGGGAGAGCAGTCCGTGGACACAGGCCACACAGTGGAGCTCGCTGTGACCAGGGAACATGCCAGTGGGGGATGGCTGGGTGTGGGGAGCTGCTGAACCATGCTGCCAGGGGACAAGTACCCACAGCCCAGGGACATGCTTTTGCGACTCCTGGGAGCAGGCCTCCTGCTGATGCACATGCTGCTACAGCAGATAGCCCTGCTCCGCCTGCCGGGTTGAGGCTCAGTCCTCCTGGGGGCATGGCGGCGGAGGACAGCAAACCTCAGGTGGGTGGTGATCGTCTGATGGGTGAGGCGGACAGCCGTATGATGCCGTGCCCTGGTGTCCCAGCAAGGCCAGCTTGTCCTGGCCCGACGGACCCTCAATGTGTACGCTCGCAGCGTGACTCTACTGACCCTGCGATGGCACTGGTCGCGCTCCCGAACCAATGACGGGTGGGAGAACATGTTGGCCACCTGGACAGACGGGGAATGGTTGGACCACTTCTGGATGCCCCACTCCCTCCTGACCTGCTTGGGGGAGAAACTAAACCTCCACCTCCGGAGGCAGGAGATGAACATGCGCTTTCCACTGTCACCAGGGATGCCCATGGTCATGGCGGTGCGGCATCTGGCCACCCCGGATTCCTGTAGGAGCGTGGGGGAGCAGTTCAGGGTGGGCACCACCACTGTGAACAGGGCCCTCCATGACGTGTGTGACCTGCTCGTGGAACTCCTCTTGGAGCGGGTCATCCAGCTTCGTGACCCCGAGGGGGTGATGCGTGGGTTCAAAGAAATGGGGTTCCCTCATTGCATCGGGGCCATTGACAGCACCCACATCCCCATCATACGACCCCCTCATGCAAAGATCGACTACATGAACAGAAAACAGGCCTTCTCCATCAATCTGCAGGCCGTAGTGGATCATAGGGGCCTGTTTATAGATGTGTACACAGGCCAGTCGAGGTGGGGTGATGACGCACGTATCCTGCATGCTTCCCCCTTCTATGCATGCATGCTTGATGAGGAGATCGCCCCCAACCTATACCATGTGATAGAAGGGGTTCCCATGGCCCCTGTTCTGATAGGGGACCCCAACTACCCGCTCAGTCCGTGGCTCATGAGGGCGTATCCAGTGGCACACAACCCCGACCACCGCCCGTTCACTTATCGCCTGTCATCTGCATACAGCGTGGTGGAGCGGACCTTTGGGCTCCTGAAGATGCACTGGCACCTCCTGATGAACAGGAGCCAATTCGACTTGGACCACACCCCATTCCTTGTCCTGGCAGCGTGCATCCTGCACAGTGTATGCGAGACAGGGGACGCTGCCTTGGACAACCCACCACTGGGGCAGCCCCGTGCCTCTGTACCAACATACCCAGGGCGGGGCATTCCAGTACATCTCAGAGGAGAACAGGTATGCCAACTGCTGCCGCATCATTGCCCAGGCAGCCGAGCACTGGGCAGCGCCCGACCCACACCCATGTCCATAGTCATGTGCACCCCTTCAATAAAGCTGAGCAGTACCTGTGACCTGCAGCCCTGCCTCTGTGCCGTGTGTGGGCAACGGGGGTTCTGTGACTGGGTACTGTGGGTTTCCAGGTTGCGTGCGCATTCCCCTCACTGTCTGCCACGGGCTGCTCAGGCCCCGTGGTGCCCTGCTTGCCGCCTCTCACTGGCCCACCAGTGATGGGTCTGTGTACACCTGTTCCAGCCACCACTAATGCCAGCTGGTTCACTGGGCTGGGCCCCGGCCTTGGCAGCCGCCCGGGCAGTGTACAGTGCCCCCCCACCATGGAACCCCCAAGCCCCCGCAGGAATCACCCCGCCACCTGTCTCAGGACAGAGGAGGCAACAGCGAAGTGTAGGTTCAGTATCTCTTTATTGGTGGGGTATGTGTACAATGGGAAGGGGTGGTTAACTTCGGGAGCACCCATGCCCCCTCTTGGCTGCATTACTGGGGCTCACAGACTGGCGAGCCCTAGCCACAGCCGACCGCAGGGATCGGCAACAGGATAGCCCCCCCATCATCCAATGGTCACTCCATCCTGGCCTCCGCTGATGGCCCCTACGAGGGGGGACAAGAATGGGGTAAGCGATCATCATGTGCACCTATCTCTGTCCCATGCTGGGGCCCAGGCCACTGGGGGTCCCATAGTCCCCCAGGGAGCCCCCTATGCCCCACATGAGCATAACACATAACGTGGAGCAAACCCCCTTGAGGGGGCCCTTGTATCAACCCTCCCATGGTAGTACAGACCCTGCGCAGGCCGGACCTGCTTCCTGGAGCTGGTACGTGTGGCTGCGGCCATGGCAGTGGCTCCACGGCTCCTGTGGTGCATGTGCTCGGTGCGGGTTCTGTACTGGGTTCCCTACCAGGGCTGTGCCCTGTGCGGTGCCCCTTCTTCCCCATCCAGTCCCCCCCCCATGTAGCATCCCCCACCCCCCAGGGCCCTGGGGTGCTGTGCCCTTACTGGAGGGGGTGGGGCGACCACAATGGGCAGTTGATTGTCCTGGGATGCACAGTCCTGGGGTGGGGGCATTGCTTCCCTGTGGAGGGGTCGGGGTGGCAGCAGGGGCAGGACCACGGGGGGTGTGGGCTGGAAGGGCGGCCCCGCAAGCAGGTCCCGTTGCCCTATATGGGGGAGGGGGACCCCATGGACCAGGCCTGGGTAGGGCTGCTGCTGGCGGAACCACGGGTGGCCGAGATGCAGGGGGGGCACCTGCACCAGTGCGAGGCTGCAATGGTGTTGGTCAGCCGCCAACCCTCCTTCCGCAGCATGGCAGGGCCTGTTGCACTGGGGGTCAAGACGCAGGGCCTCCATGGCCTCCCCCATGAGGTCCATGAGCCACGTGGCCTGACCCTCCAGCCCGTCACAGGTGCACCGCTGCTCACATTGGAGGGCAGCAGCCTGGTGTCTGTCCCATAGGTGCTCAGTGTGGGACCGAGCCATCAGGATCTCCCGGTCCCTTTCCCCCTCCCCTCTGATGAGCTCCCTTGTGAGAGAGAGCTCCCAGGAGTGCACCGTGGCTAATCATTGCAATTCCTCCAGCAGCCCCCGGCTGAGGTCCTCCATCTGGTGCTGGTTCCTGGCCCATATTTCCCGGGTCCGCTCCACGCTGCCAGAAGCTGCACCCCTCGAGCGAGAAGCCACCTGGTCTGTGAATGAGAGGTTGGACACCACGTTAGTGCTTCAGGCCTGTGTGACATGCTGTCCTCTACCACATGACCCGGGGTGCCTGGTGGGGCAGCCCACATAGTGTGGCAGCTCCCCTCAGACCTCCCCTGTGGGGTCTGCCTGCCCTGCCCTTTCATGGGATGAACCCCCAGCAGCTGATTGCCACCGGAGGGACCCGTGATGGTCATGTATGCCATGGGAGCCGCTGTGGGACCACCAGCCCCTCCCACCTGCCCCCAACACCCCAACCCCTTTTGGGCCCCCAGCAGGTTGTGGTTGCATGCCCCTTGGTGCCCCCTCCCCAACCTGTACCTCTGCCCCCCTCCACACCCAGTCCCCCTTTGGCCCCTTGGCCGGTGTGCCCCGCCATGGCGGTACGCTCATCTGCTGGTGGGGGAGCTGCCAGGTCCNGTTCTGCTTATTTAATTCCGCTACATAGTGATGATCTACAAAGCCCTATACGGCCTTGGCCCCTCATACCTTAGGCTAGGGTACCAAAGCCTCACCCTTTGTGCCCTGGAACGGCTCCTGCGGTCTGCCGGGGGTGCCTCGCCTGGCCCCAAGCCTTTTGACATTTCAGTGGAATTTTAAGTAATTTTAACTGTTTTTATCACTGTTGTTAGCCGCCCCGAGCTGCATTGCAGGAGGGGGCGGGATATAAATTTGTAAAATAAATTTAAAAATAAATAAATAGTGGAATCGTGGAAACATGACATTTTCGCTATTTCCGCAATTCCGCCAGCGCCACAAAATAGCGGAATAGCAGTTTTCCGCAATTTCCACAATTTTTCCGCAATTCCACGATTTTCAGAATTCCGGCGGAATTAGCGGAATATCCGCAGAAAAGTCGCGGTGTGGTGCGGGCAATTCCGAAATGGCGGAACCGAATCGCGGCGTGGTAACAGCTGCTGCCGCATCAGCCCTATTTACGGGCTCTCGGCCAGATGTCTGGTGCCCCCCCAATGGGCGTGTCTGCGTGGCGGCCGGTGCTGTGGGGCTCCGCCAGTCTGGTCCATGTGAGTGTGGGTGTTTTCACTTTAACACAGACGTTCAGGTTTTGGACACTCATCTCCACCCAGTTCCACCCAGCTCCACCCATGGAGGGTGCTGGCTCCCTTGCGGCTGCTCCATGGGTGTTGGCGGGTGATGGCGGGTGGGTCAGGCATGCGCTCCTACCCACTCGTGGACTTTTACACGGACGCTCTCCCACCCATCTGATGGATGTTTCAGGGTGTTTGTGGGTGGGTGGCAGGCATCCGTGTAAAAGTGGCCTATCTTGAATAACTTGGTGTTGTCTGCAAATTTGATCACTTCACTCGCAACACCCTTTTCCAGATCATTAATAAATACATTAAACAGCACTGGTCCCAATACAGTTCCCAAAGGCACTCCACTTTTTACATCTCTCCATTGTGAAAACTGACCATTTAGTCCTACCCTTTGCTTTCTGTCTTTTAAACAATTTCTGATCCATAGTAAGATACTACCTCCTATCCTCCTTCACACAAAAAATTCTCCCTAGCCCTCATTATATTACCAATACCTTTTCTTTCTCATACCCTACATTTTACCTTCTCCCTTTCCCTGACCTTCTCCCCCTGTATATGTATATATATATATACACACACATATATATGTGTAATTCATTTATTTATTTATTTATTTATTTTAAAAGTTTTTAAAATAAGTTTTTTTTAAAATAAATTAATATATATTATTGACATATTAGAATAGTTATATAGATAATTGAATAATAGATAGTTTTCCTTTTCCTTTCCCGTTTTCCTTAGATTTAGATAGCTATCAGTTGTGCATGGGAATTGATACCAATAATGACACCAACACCAAAAATAAAATCTTCATTTGAAACTGTACCAATACCAATACTGGTTCTTATATTGGTTCTGATGCCAATGCCGGTACCAATACCGGTTCTGATACTGATACTAGTAGCGATACCAATAACGAAAACAACATTTTAAAATAATGGGGGGGGAAACAAAAATGACATGGTGGCCCAGTGCACACCCGTAGAGCACTGTCCATGAAGGCAGCCACCCTGACCCACATAGGGCATTCTGGATTTTTCAGAAGTACTCCAAGCATGACCATGGGTAGCTGCTGCATGGGTCATGGGAGCGCACCTCCCCACGCACCACTGTCACACATGTAATAGGACATGTGGATGTAGGGGAGGCCATGCGTGATTGTCACGGGGGAAGGGAGGGAAGGACAGGGAAGAATGAGGGGTTTTTATCATGGAGGAAGGAAGAAGGAAGGGGAGGATGGGAAAGGAGGAGGGGGTAGGGGAAACCCAAGGGGAGGGGGCGACCTCTCAACCAAACTCCTCTAGCGGCAACTAGAAGGTCCCTCAGGGTGTTAGGTGGGCTTTCCCTCCTGTTCAGAGGGCAACCCTTTTCATCATTGGGACAGAGGACAGAGGTAACCCCTTGCCCCGGAGGGCAACAAAGACCTGCACAAGGGAGATACCAGATAATCAGGGGGCTACATGGGGTCGGGGGCACCGTGCAAAGGAGGGTGATGGTAATAGGGGAAGGGGATAGGACCCTGGGGAAGGGGGAAGGAAGGGAAGGGGGCTGGAAATCATGGAAAGGAGTGGTGTAGGACAGGACACACTCACAAGGGACGTGGAAGGGGAGTATAGGGCTGGGTAATAGACACAGGGTTTAAGGAAAGGGCTCCCCTACCACTCACCTTCAGGCTCTCAGGGTGGTCACACAACAATACAGGGTTTAACTCACTCACTCACCACTCTTGCTCTCAGGAAAGGGGGAACACGAGGGTCATCCACACTCCAACACTCACTCTCTTGCTCTTGCTCTCCACAGCTCATAAATCGTAACAAGGATACCAGGATAAGGGGGGGGGGGCAGTCTCTCAAGAGAGATTACCGGCGGGGAACCCAAGCCGTGCCGGTCCGCTTTATAGTAAAGCCCTGAGTGCATGCCAGTGTGCCCAAGGCGGGGCCCCATCCCGCGCTGAGTGTCCCGCTGCCTCACGTGCACACTGGGGTGGGGCCAGGAGCACGCACCACGCTAGATCCCCGCAGCAGCTTCCTACTTCCGGGTATCAGGCCATTTCCTAGCAATGGCCCGCATGCTGCGTAGCCTGAGCATGCGGGCCATTGTAAGGCTGCGTAGCCAGCTCTTACAGTGATGTGTCTCATTTAAAAACAACTAGTGTTACTCCCTAAATATAATACAGGATCTGCCATCTCCTTTATCTAAGAAGCCATCTATTCTTCTGTCTTAATTTAACAAGAACAATGAAAATACCTTAAAGTCTTTCCATTAAAATCTAACACCATACACTTGTCAAAGGCATCACACAGGCACTCTGGGTGCTTTCCCACATTATAAAAAAGTCTGCATTGTTTTAATCTGGTTGCATAAGATGTGCACGCAATTTGCTATTCCCCATTCACACATTCTCCTTTCCTCCGCATTTGAGCTTAATGCACATTGTAAAATGATGTATTATAAGCATTCCCACATTCAGTTTGATGCACATAATCCTCTTGCTTTTATCCACATTCTCAGTGTTACAAGAAAGAAGTCAGAAATGACCTTTCTCCTCTCCAGGGACCCCAGCTATCTATTACTTTGCTGCTCTGTGCCATCTTCCCTATTCCCTCCAAGTTAAATGGCAAAGAAAAGAAAGGAGGAGAGGAAAGTGCCTTGGATGAGGTCGAGACATCTGCAGCTGAATCCTGACAAGATGGAGGTGATGTTGGTGGGCAAGGGCTTGGGGGGCCAAGGAGTGGTTGAATCTCCTCTTGTAAGGGGGGGTTCACCCTCCCATGGTCTCTCAGGTACGGAGTCTGGGTGTGCTCCTCGATTCATGGCTCAGCCTGGAATCTCAGGTTGTGGGTGTGGTGGGGAGTGCATTTTGTCAGTTACATCTTGTCTGGTGGCTTCAGCCATATCTCTCAGACTCTGACCTCGCCACTGTCATTCATGCCTTCATCACCTCAAGACTGGATAACTGCAACACGCTCTACGTGGAGCTGCCTGGGGAGCTGGTCCGGAAGCTGCAGCTGGTGCAGAATGCCGCGGCCCATCTCCTTACAGGGGCGGGCCGCAGGAAGCACATGACACCTCTGCTCTGGACTCTGCACTGGCTGCCTATAAAGCACTGGGCTAGGTTCAAGGTGCTGGTTTTGACCTTTAAAGCCCTTATCGGCCTGGGCCCTGCTTATCTGCAGGACTGCCACACTCCCCATGTGCCCGTGCGACCCCTGAGATCATTTGTGGGAGCCTTTTTGGAGGTTCCCCAGGCGAGATGCGTGGCCACCGATGTTAGATCTTTTTTGGTGGCTGCCCCTGTGCTGTGGAACTCGCACCTGGAGGAGGCTCGGTTGGTCCCCACTCTCCTGTCATTTCAACATTTGTGTTTGACCTCACTGTTCAGCCAGGCTTTTGGCGAAGGGTGGGGTGGGTAGGAGGGGGGTTGTGGGTTGTTTTTCTCCCTGAATATGGGATTTTTAACTTTTAAATTGTTTTTATTGTTTTATTGTTTTTAATTTGTTATTCACTGCCCCGAGCTGCACTGTGGGCAGGAGGGGCGGGATAGAAATATTTTATAAATAAAAAATAAATAAATAAAAAGTGGAAGACCTATAAATTCAGGACTTCCATATGCACAATGCTGGTTCTCCCTGTGGATATGGCTTCTGGGGGATGCTTAATGCAGGTGTGTCCTCACCCTGTACATACCCAAAATGGCTGATTTCCTACGCCCCTGAAGAAGGCTGGCCCTGGCCAAATTGAATCCTCAGATTCCATAATGGCAGAAGCAGAAGCAGGGTGACATGGTGGGAGTCAGGACATATTGCCATGTTCTCTTGAAGTTATGCAAATGTATCCATCGAGTCAATCATTGCTTGCAGGACAGACTGCCCCCTACCAAACATCTAGAAGCTGAATGTTTGGGCACTCAAGTTCTATACACAACTAGTCCTGGATTGGTCACCACACTGGTGTTTAGGTCAGCTCCCCCAACCATCTGCATGCAAAAGTGCCCTCTGGCCCTCAAGGTGCAGCTAGGTTGAACAGGACTGAAATGAGATTTTGCAAAAAATGTGAATTCCCATTGAAATCCCAGTTCCTGATACTGTCTCAGTCAATGGAGAACCTCTCTATACTTGACAATGTCTTGATCGATATCATTTTTCGATTCACTGACTTTCTGCTTACCACTTTTTGCTTTGCTGTTTATTGCTTTGCCATCAATTTCCAATTCCAAAAGGTAATACCACCACAATATCACATTTATGCTTTTCATTTTTCTTCGTACTTCCTTATCACCCAGGCTGGTATGCAGATTCCTTTACAATTCTGAAATCAAGTTGGTCAAACAAAGGGAACAACATACAACAATAATTCTGACTGGAGGCACTGGAATGGAGGCATTTTAAAAAACTTAGTTAGGGCAGCAGGGGGAGTTAAGGGTTGGGTTGTTTGCACAGTGATTGGCTCAGAAATGTGGAAACAACAAATCTGGATGTAAAACGATACCCTCGGTAATGTGGTAAGTGGTAAAGTATGTGCAAGGCAGCCTGTAGCTCCATAAATGGTTAAAACCAGCAAAAAGGCCTTGTAAGGACAAATGACCATTGTCCTTGCATGAGCCTGAAAGGGTTTCTTCTTTATTAACTCTAGTGGCCATGGGCACCTCCCTGGCTTAAACACCCATTTTTAATGTTTCTGCAGCTGCAGGCCCATTCACACATTCCAAGGAGCTAATATTTAAATAAGTTATTGACTCACCCTCTCTTTCTCCTTTGTCCACCCTTCCCATTGCCCCAAACTATCCTGTGCTGTATAAAAGACCCTTAGCTTGTACAGTGCATTACAACTAGTGCTAAAATTAAAAGCAATTTTGTTTCTTGTGAAAATTTTCATTTGTTTGACTACCAGGGCTGGGAGCTGGATTCCAAAGGAGAAGGGAGGACAGAGGGTAAGTATGGCCAGGGCTGGCTTTAGGAGATGCGGCCCCGGCTGGGGGAGAAATGTGGGGCCCCATTCTAGGGGCACTCCCTGGCTTGGTTGGGGGGGGCGATACATGGGCCTGGGCTAAGGGACGGTCGGAGGGGTACTCCCCTCTGCCCATCCCCAAGCCCAACCATTTTTCAGGTACTTACCGTTTTGGCATCGGCATCCTGGGCCGCGCACAGGGCCTGCTTGCCAGCTCCCTGTGGTGGCCTCTGGTGGTTGCGGGTTCAGTAGCAACAGATTAAATCTGAGACCGCATCACCTGCCACCACCGGAAGTTACAAAGGACTGTGGGAGAGGCAGGGTCTCTGCCTCTCCCTCACTCTCCACGGCCCTTTCCGCTGCCTGTTTGTCTCGGCCAGGAGGAAGGAGAGAGGCAGAGGGCCTGTGTCTCCCAAATTCCCCCTGGACAAGACACTGACAGGCAGTGGAGACCCCCTCCATGCACCCATGGAGTGAGGGAGAGGCAAGGCCTCTGCCTTCCCCTCACTCCTGCTGAACCCCTCCGCTGGCGCTGCCTGTCGGACTCAGCCAGGGGTCTCCCGCCTCGGGGTCCCCAGCTCCCAGCCACTGTCAGGATGGGAGCTGGGGGCCCCGAGTGCGGGGGGGGGACAGGAGCAAGGCCCTGGGAAACTGCCCTGAGCCGCCCCGTGGTAAGGACAGCCCTGAGTGTGGCTTTGTGGAGGCAATATCATCATGGAATAGATCTTATTGATAGGATGCAAGCCCATTAAACTGTGGCAAATAATCAGTAAATAAAGTAGGTGAGGTGGTGGATCCTCTCTGCCTTGGGTGCCCTCAGGCACATTCCCAGCTTGGTGTCTAGAGATTAGGGGTGGGACACCGGGTGAAATTTCAGTTTCAGTTTTTTTAGTTTCTGATCTTTTTCAACCTTAGCAAGCGCAAACAGCTAAGACAAGATGGTACACAGCTTCAAAGTGGAGTGAACTAAAGTGCACAGTGGTCCGTGCCAGTCACGTTAAACCAAAACTTAAGCTACAGTTGCAGTCAATGCCCCAAATTACTGCAAAAAAACAAAACAACCTGAAACAAAAAAAGTTCCAAAGTGGCTTGATTTTCAGATGACAGTTTTAAATCCAAAACAGCCATTTCTGGACAATTTCAGTTCTATCTGAAAGTGAAATTCCCATCCCTACAGAGTGGGAAGATCTTTTTTTTTTCTGGTGGACTCTTTCCTAGGGGGCAGTTAAGAAGGGACAGTAATCACAGATTTTCCTTTCATGCCTGATAGAGGCATGATAGGAACTAGAACACACAGCTAGAGGAAGTAGCAGGGTTTTTTGCTGGCAGTGGAGAAAATCTACAATGCTTCTTTCCACGTTCATCCTTCTCCAAGATCTTCCTGTTGCAAATGCTAGCACTGATCCTTATGTGGCTATTGATTTAGTTTGCAAAACCTTGGGTATTTTCAGACGTTATGAGATCACAGTGAACCACGGTGAATACCCACCTGTGGTCACTGTGGCTCGAACGTCTGTTTGGCGGCCACCAGATGTTCGCTACGGTCAATACCCGCATGGGGTCAATTTGAACCACGCTTTCCGGGCTAGCCGGGGGAATGTCCCGGGAAGCGTGGTCAAAAAGATCCCCAGCGGGGACCAAAAAAATGTAACGTCTGGCCGGTTGCCACGGCCCGGGATCCCCGGCAGGGTCCCAGGCCATGCCACATCTGGCCTGACGCGGTAGCCACAGTGGCCCTGCCGCCCGCCCGTCTCCCTGGAGGGCGGGCGGCGGGGTTCGTGGGGGGGGCGGGGCTGTGCGGCCGCACATTGCGCCACGTGGCCCTGCCCCCTCCCAGATTCCCCACCCCGCCCCCTCCCAGATCCCCCCGGCATGTCTGATATGGCATGATGGGATGACCCCGGCGGGGAATGAAAGGGTTGTTTTCGGTACGGGGCCAAGCGGCCCCATAACGTCTGAAAACACCCCAAGTCTCAGCATAGGGAATTTAATCTTTTGACTTTCTGCTTTTTTCTCCATTCTTCACCCCTACCAAGCTGTATAAATCATAGTTTGCAGACTGAAGAGCAGCGTTGCAGAGGGGCACACTCTCAGGACCATGGGGGTTTAACTGAATGCTCAAGAGCTGCCCCTAAATGTGAATCCACAAATTCCCTGGGCATATTTTTCAGAAACAAACAAACAAATGTAGAAAAGGATACAATGATTTTTCTCCCTTCTTCCAATGAAGAGAGAACTTGTTTGCCTCACATAAACTCACCCTACTGGCCACAAGCCACTTTCTCTAGGAAAAAAGTACTCTTGCAGTGCAGTAGCTTCATTTAATTTAACTTCCCAGTGCTCAAATGCTATTCTTTCTCCTGTCCTTAAATCCACTTACCATGGCAACCAAATTACCAAAAAAATCCCCTGTACATATATGTTTAACAATGAAAAAAATCATTGGGGAAAGGAAGATGAGGAAGGGGAGGCAGGGGAAATTGCAAAGGAAAATAAATCTAGTTTCCAAAGCTGGAAGTAACAAGAGGTTCAGATAAGTAGCTCAAGCCAATTTCCACAGAAACCCCGAATCTCTACTGATAGTGATGCAAAACACTCACAATACTCCACCACATATTTTCCAGATATGCCAGGTCTTATATGTGACAGTTTTAAAATGAGGAGTCCCCACTGAAAGGAGCCACAAAATAATCAAAGTGCTAAGAAACTCATACAAAACAAGGCAAAGAACACAAACCATTTAAGGTGGGTTCACCTTTCCTTAACCTACATATTGGACTTAGAATTTGGAGGCCTGCGTTCCAATCCTAGTGCCACTGAGTGGTCTCGGACAAGCTCCCTGGCTGAAAATGGGACAACAGCAACATATTCTCCTGTTTTAATTTATCAAGAACAATGAACTGTCACTGTCATTTTCCAAACCGGAATGCCTGCACAGAATGGTCCCAGCAGCCATTTTAATAAAAAAATTTTAAAATTTCACTGTGCATGAGCAAAATGACTGTGCACCCCTTTCTAAATTAGTGGTGGCAGCGTTGCTGCCATTTGTAAAAGGACAGCCAGTCGGCATATGTGCAAATCAGTTGCCTTTTGAATCACTCCCCAAGCACTCCACCTGAGTGGGTTCTCTGCAGCAGTGCCACCGAGTGGCCATGGACCGCCATCACCATGGCCATCACCATGCTCATTTAAAAACACCCTTTATCTCCCCATCTCTCATCAGTCTCCTCTGCCATCTGCCAAAACACTTCTGTCTCTGCCTTCAATACATCTCTATGCTCCCTGCTTCCCTCTCCACATGCCGTACCTGCCCCATAAACACCCAACTCTGGCTCATTACCACCATCCACCACCTCCACTCCTGTTCTTGCGCTGCTGAGCACCTCTAGCAGAAATCTAGTGCTGAAAAGAGAATCAAATTGATTCTCACAATAATTTCACGGGAATCGAGAATTGTTGCACAGATTTGACAGCTTTTTCGAACTCCATTCGAGATCTCAGACAAAACTCAATGTATCGGGTACCACAATTTACCATTTATCGTTTACCGTGTTTACTGGTTACCGTGGTTGTTTGCTGTTTATAAGTTTTATCAGTATTGCCATTTACTATGTGCCATGTTTACTGGTCACTGTGATTTGCCATTTATCATGTTTATTGGTTATTCGTTTATTGGTATTGTGTTTATTGGTTATTGATTTATTGGTTTATGTTTATTTGTTATTGCATAATTGTGTTTTTTGTCATTAGTTATTGTTTTTATTGGTTATTGATTAATGGTTTATTAGTTTATTTATTTGTTTTATTTTGATCCATTTTTAGCCTTCTCCCTCCTGCTTACACAACAGCTCAGGGGGGCTCACAGCAAAGTAAAAAAATATAAGCACTTCAATAACTAAAATCAAGTACATAAAATTCATAAATAAAATTCAATAAAACTTGATAAAAGAACGGAACCAACCCCCCCCCCCAAAAAAAAACACTACCCGCCTTACCCGTTTCCCTTCCAAAAGGCCTGGTGGAACAACTAGGTCTTATACTGTCTCCGGAAAGAGAGGCAGTCCAGGGCTAGGCGAGCCTCCGTTGGAAGGGAATTCCACAGCCTAAGAGTGGCCACTGACAATGCCCTCACCATCATCACCACCTAGAAAACCCGGGGAACTTTGAGTTGGGCATCACTGGCAAACCGCAGGGGCCTCACTATGACCTGGGGCATGAGGAGGTCCCAAAGGTAAGGGGGCCCAGGCTGTTAAGGGCTTTATAGGTCAACACAAATACCTTGACAATAGGGCCCAGAAGACAATAGACAACCAGTGCAGAGAATGGAGCACTGGTGTGATGTGCTCGCAACAACCCGTCCCTGTAAGGATATGGGCCACCGCATTCTGCACCAGCTGCAGTCTCCAGACTGTCACCAAGGGTAGCCCCATGTAGAGCATTGCAATAGTCTAGTATAGAAGTGATGAAGGCATGGATGATGGTGGCCAGGTCAGAGTCCGAAACATACAGTCACAGCCATAATTTATTACCATGTTTATTAGTTATTGGTTTGTTGGTTATTTGGTGGATTTTTTTGGTTATTAGTTTAATGGATTACTGATTATTTGGTTATTCGTTATTTGTTATTGGTTTATTACCATGTTTATTGGTTATTGATTTATTGGTTACCATGTTTATTGGTTATTGGATTTGGCTCACAGGCAACCAGGTAAACAATAACCCAGTGTAACCAACCAAATGGTAAACAGTAACTCAGTAACCAGCAATCCAATGGTAAATGACAATCCAGTAAATTGTAAATGGTAATTTGAGAAAAGATTCTCAACCTAGAATTATCGAGAAAGAAATTTTCTCAGTTATCATTTCTCATTTTAAACGAGATGAGAATTGTGATTCTTGGCAATAACCAAGAAAAAGTTTAAATTGAGTCTCAGCCCCACAGAAATCTCCTGACCATGCTGACTTTCTCCAATTTAAGTTAACCCTCTCTTTCCTTAGCTTTTCCATTTCCCTTGCCAAAAAGCACTACTTTCCTACCCACATTGAATTTCATTCTTGTAATTCCTGCTGTCTCTTCTCAATCTTCAATTCCCTTCTCAACCCCCCTATCCTCTACCCCCTCTTCCCTCACTGTGAAGGATTTATCCTTATTTTTCAACAAGATGTAAAAAATCCACTTGGATGTTGCTTCAAAGCCCTCTCCATCTCCTATTTGCTCACTACTTTTCTTCCTGTCTTCTCCTCCCTCTCTCCCGCCTTCCCTCCCACTATCTTTCCCGGATGAGATCACCTCACTGTTATCCATGTTCTATTCCTCTAACTGCCCCCTTGATCCTATACAATTTAGCCTCCTGACACCTATTGCCCCCACTATCTCGCCATCTCTGCTACACATAATCTCTCCCTCTCTACTAGCTCTGTTCCTTCTTCTTTCAAGCTGTCTCCTTTCCACTGTCCCCACTATATCAGGGCATTGGGGTGCAGTTGTGCCTGGGCCTGGGGCCCTAAGGGGCTCACCAGATCCCAGAGCCAGAAGTTAAAGTCCAGGGTGGAGGTCCAGTGGGGAGCGTGTGCATTGAACACTGGGCGCAGGTCCACTCAGTGTAGGTGGCAGCTGAATGACGGCAGTGGAAAACTGGTGGCAACACAGCACGTCTTGCCACTAGCACAAGTCTGTCTGATGCCCAGGCCAGATCCTCTCTCCTGACTCAGCTTGGTGGCACCAGCTTGGTGGCATCATTCATCAATCAGAGAGTCGGAGGAGTTGAGGCGACCAGTCTGTCACTGAGACAACTTTGCGAGAAACAAGTTAGGAACTGGTTAGCAGTTCCTGCACACATACACAGCAAGTAAAACATCAGGTCAAGTGAGGGTTACGACCTCCTGAGTCCTCCCACGTGGGCAGCACACCCACAGTTGATCACTCCTTCTCCAGATCTAAGCACTTGGGATGGGACATCAGGGCAATTACCGGATACTGGATTTACCGGTTACCGTATTTAGAAAAACCAGATTGCCAGATTTGTACCGGTTTACCGGTACCAGATTTGTTCCATTGCTTTCAATTGGGAAATGTCCCCATTGAAATCAATGGGGAAAAAAACAAAAAACCTCCCACCTCCCCCTCCCAGACTGTGCGGGTGGAAGGGGGGGCACCCCCCACCCACCCTGCCCAGTCTGGATTATTTTTTTTTATTTTTAACCCTAAGTCCCTAGTAGTGTGGGCTCCGGGCCGCCACCGGCGACCTGGAGCCCGCACCAGCAGGTACGATCCCTAGGGTGGGGGGTGGTTTAACACACACCCCACCCCAGGGATCAGATCACCCTACCTACCTCCCCACACAGGGATCGCCTACCTTGCGCTCTGGGCGGCGGCGGCAGCGGTATGACTCCGGTGGCTTCAGCGCTGGCTGTGGCTGCTGGCTTCAGCACTACTAGTCCTTCCGGGGAAACCCAGAAGTTCACTGGAAGGCCTAGTAGCACCTAGTAGCATCCACAGCCAGTGCTGAAGCCGCCGGAGTCGGACCGCTGCTGCCGCCGCCGCCTGGAGCACAAGGTAGGCGATCCCTGAGTGGGGAGGTAGGGTGATCCCTGGGGTGGGGGTGTGTGTTAAACCACCCCCCAGCCCAGGGATCACCCTGGTACAACTGTACCTACCTGCTGGTGCAGGCTCTGGGTCGCCAGCAGCAGCCCGGAGCCCGCACTAGCAGGGACTTGGGGGAATTTTTTTTTTTTTAAATCCAGGCTTGGCAGGGTGGGTGGGGGGTGTCCCCCTTCCACCCATGCAGCCTGGACTGGGGAGGGAAAGTGGTGGGGGTTGTGTTTTTTTTTACATTGCAAAAAAATTTTTACATGTAAAAAATCCGGTACGGGGGGGAATCTGGTAAATTACCTGGATTACCGGGTTTAATCCAATACTGCCGGTACACCAAATACCGGGCAGTAT
>QEPC01011525.1:123911-138727 GCA_003113815.1 Sphenodon punctatus
CACCCACACTTTGCCTTGATCTTTCAGCTCCAATCCTCTTCCTTTGCAGGTTGGGGGTAACACTAAAGCTAGCACGGTACGCTCCTCCCTGTCTAGTATTACATCGGTACTCTACTTCCAACGTGGCAAGAATTTATCTTTCATTTACATTTAACATCTCCATTCTGTGGCACTAGATCAAATAGATCTACCCAGTACACAGGTGACTACCAGCATGTAAATATACCACCATCAAGCAACTACATGGACCAGTTATGTCCTTAAATTTAAATTCCTTTTATTTCAGATTCACATCTACTCTAACTCACTACTTATCCCCTCCCCCCGACTGTGACCCAGTAAGCACCACGTCAATGTTAGAAGATAGAAAAGTTTGGACTTCAGCTTCCACCCCCCTAGCGCACCCCCAGTTTAATCTACTACCCTCCAACCCGATGACACACAACCCAGACATCTGGACTACCCAATAAACTTCAATCACCTCCCAAAAAATTACAAGACTCCTGACCAATATAATGAATGTGACACATTGTTTCAGATGACAACCCCCCCCCCCAAAAAAAAACACCACCCAGAAGAAGAGTTGAAAAACACGGGGCAATACAGAGTAGAACAACAAGGACGTACCTAGGGTGTTTAATAGAACCATGGTAGTGTTTCCCATACTCTATCACTCCTCCCAATCATTTACATCACCAACAATCTCAAGATTATACTAATTTCTTATGTCATTCCTCCTATTATTCCACCAAGTTCATTAATCCTGTACATCATCCTTATATCATCCTCCCTGTCATTCCACCGTCTCTCCCTGCTGCCTTTGTTATTCCACATCGTCTCCCCCCGCACTCCCAAAGATGCATCTCCATTGTATTATTGCAGAAATACTTAATGAGATATAATTTAATTCCAAATTAGGATTAATGTTTCCTCCTCTCCTTCCATTGGCCTTTCCATGCATTTAATGTCAACGTGCACCCAAATTCTTATTAAATACTTCCATAGCATTCTGCTCAGCTTTAGTGTTGCCCCCAACCTGGAAAGGAAGAGGATTGGAGTTGAAAGACCAAGGCAAAGTGTGGGTGCATGGAGCCTAAGTTGTAAGCGACCACAGTATGGGAAGCCATACAACATCTTTACTGCTTACATGGTGTGGAAGTTAAGGCAGGAGCCTTAACACACAATTTCTAGGTTTGGTAAAGTTTGCTTCATATGAATCTGCCTTAACTAAGTTTGTAAAATCGTAGGTTTTTTGTTTATCTAATATATGTATAATTGGTTCTTAGTTATGTGATCACACTGGAGCCCAATGAAGCCCAGGCATTGCATTTTTGTATAACCTATTTATGATCTTTTTATTATATAAACATATCTTCCTCATACATGCTTCTTGTTTTGTTTTTTACCAGATTGTCTTTTTTGCAGGTTAGGAGAGATTTTTACAGAATTTTGAGATTGCCCCCCCTCCCCTGCCTTTTTTGGATATAAAAGGTACTCCACTCCTGAGATGTAACACTTTCAGTCCTTCCTGCAAGCTGAAAGATAGCATACTAATAAATAAGTGGAAAAAATATATGGAAAAATCCTTAAGATCCTAAGTTCAAACTTCAAAATACATTGGGGGCAAAATTCAAAGTGTCCCACAAAACTTCTGGGATTAAAACCAAAGCCACAGGACTCTTTTTACATCAGATATTAAGGATTTAAATGCAAACCAGGGAGAATTTCTCCCATTAAATTCAACCGTTCAACTGTGAATTCAAACCCCAAACCACAGATTTCATTCATATCAAGCTTAAAATAAATCCAAAACACAGGCAGTGAGGCGGTCACCATAAAACACCCCAGTCCAGAGCATGCTGAGTGAGGAGGACTGAAATACAAACTATGCAGGATTTTACTCCCACTATATCATGACTGGGATTCAAACCCAAAAAACACAGAATATCAAGCATGACCAGATTTCTTTTACATCAAGCTTCAAGCTTGAAAAAACTAAGAAAGAGTCCGGAAACAGTAAGGCACCCAACTGAGAATTAAAATCAATGCAAACCAATTATAATACATGATTTTATTTTCTTCCGAACTACTAAGATTAAGCAAACCCATAGATTAAGAAGGATTAAAAAGTCTCCAGCAGCACTGCACATGTGTGTGGCCAGATGTGAGTGAGGCAATTAGTGCAGTGGGCGCCAGCTGGGATGACCAGATATGATCAGACTCCACCTCCTCCTCTGATGGGCAGGGAACAGAAATTAAGTCACGCAGGCTTAGCTAGAAGTCAAAGCTGATTGACAGTCCAGGCACCGTACTGCTGGCTGGTCCTCTCAGGGAGGGGGATTTAAACTTTAAAGGGAGCAGCAGCAGAGAGCAGCAAGACAGAGACAAGCAGCGCAGCAGGTGCGCCAAGGAGCCACTGCGACAGCCATGTGTTCACTTGTGGGGAATTGTCCAGGAGCCCTGAATGTAGGGCCATCACTGCTTTGCTGCAGTCTATAATTTCAAGGCTTCTTAGTGTCAGGAATCGAGCCTTGGCACGCCCGCCCGCAGCCGCTCCAAAGCCCCCACCATTGTTAGGCGGTCCCGCCGACGCGCCTCTGCAGCGGGGATCTCCGGCACCAGCAGGACACGCCAACCGGAAGCAGGAAACCTCCTTCCGAAGCATAGCCCCCACGCAAGAGGAATCCCCGCTTTCCCGTCCCCAGAGCGTCCCGCCGGCCCCAGCAGCTGACAGCAATTCAGGGGGAGGAGTCAGAATCAAGCAACCAGCCGCACCTGACCCGCCCCAGCCTCTGCGTCGTTCCGAGAGGCTGCGGCAACGCCATGTGCCCTAGGATAAAGCCTGCCGTTGTCAGAGTCTCCGGGCTGGTGATCGGAGCCGTGTGCCCATGAGACTGGCCCTTGTTTCGTGGAGAGTGGTGTTGAGTGCGAGTTCCAAGCGCTGAGTAGTGATTCCTGAGTGTGTGGGTGTGAGGAGTGAGTGTCGTGGGTGACTGTGTGTGTGTATTGAGGTTTGTGGAAGCAGGTAAGAGTGCGTTCCCTTGGGACTGTTTAGGTGGTGGGGAGCACTGCAGCCTGGGCCCTACTTGGGAGTGTGAGACCTATCCACCCCCTCCCCCTCCTGGGGCGTGTGCACCCCCTGCCCTCACGAATTCCCTCACTCCCCGGGCCCTACCCTCTGCCCCCCTGTGTGTGTGTGGTCCCAGCAGCGTTCAGGGCGTGCGCTCATCCCAGAGACCCAATGATGAGACAGGCTGGGGACTTATCATCCAGATAGCCCTATTCCATCCTGAGGGTTCATTTTTCCAGGCACCGCCTCGCTGCCCCCTTCCCTTTGGGTGCGTGTGGCTCCCTTCCCCCTCCGGTGGCAGCCCCGAGATCCCGTCCTACCCCTCGAACCCCCACACTTAGTTGTATGTAGGTAATAGTTGTATTCCCCAAAAGATGAATGGAAGGTGGTATAGGGCAGACATGTAGTTACATATGAAGTAGTGTCCCAAACACTTAAAATGTGATATCAAATATACGTTTTTGCACTTTGGGGTGGTGTCTGCATGTAAAAATCATGGGTTTCCATTGCTCAGATTGAGATTTTTGCAGTACTGCACTGCTATGATTAACTGGATTTTTTAAATTTTGTGATGCAGTCAGTGGGCATGGATCAAATATATATGTAGAAGGTGGATTTTGGTGTCTACATTTAAAGAAAAATAAGCATCTGCAAGGCTTTCTGTAGATCTGATATTCACCTTCCCTCCCCCTGCCTCCCAGGCCTCTGTGATGCAGGATAGCTGCTCTTAATATACTTACATCAAAATGATCTTCACATACAAAATACATGGTTTTGCCACTGAAGTTCCTGTTCCTCTCATCTCTTCTGACAACCTTGAGGAAGTATACTTATAATGTCTTTTGGGACTTTCCATCACAACCGACTTAGCAGGGGGCGGGGTTCTCTGCTGTCCTTGATTGTTACAAAGGGTTGGTCCACGCTGTAAGAGTCAGACAAGGACTAAGGCCTTATTCACACATGCAGGTGTTTTGTGTGGCACCCCCAGAATGAAGGCATTTTTGAACAATCCCTCATTTTAAAAAAAGAAAGAAAACTCCCTGCAAGTAGAAAATGTCCATCCGCAAGAGAGCTAGGGTACCTTATGGACACCTTTTTCCCCATAACCATTAGTTGTCTTCAAGCAAGTGGAGTTTTTAGATGGCTTTAAGGAAGCAACTTAAAACTCCCCACCCCTGTCTTGACAGGACTCCTGTACCAGGAGTTGCATAGAATGAAAAATTGTTCACTGACCTGTTGACCTGATACTGCTAGCCCTCCACAGAGAAGCCATTTTATTCTAATTTGACTACTAAGGCTGCAGTCTTTGCTGGACACATAGCAACTCCAGGCCATGCTTCCTGCCACATTGCACATGATCGCGGAGCTGATAATCCAATGGGAAGATCTAGACACCCCCTACTAAATCCTCCCCCCCCCAACACACAAACTCTGGACTGAACAACTGCAGCCTGTCCCCACACATTTAGGATGAAAGAGCTCTCTGTCAGGAGTGAGCCAGCAAGTGGAAGGAGCTACAACCCACCCAGCACCTCCCTCTTTCTGCAGTCCAGAGGCAACCCATCTGCTCTGATCACATCTGCTGATTAGGAATGGGCGAACAGAACCGAGTTCAGAAATTCAGTTTGGTTCAGTTCGGAAATTCGGTGCGGTTCGGAAGTTCGGTTTGGTCGACTGAACTATTTGAGTTCGGTCTGATCTCCGAACTTCCGAAGAAAGTTCGGAAATTCAAACCCCATTCAAACGCCAACCCCAGGGGAAGTGGAGGTCGAATCTCTCTGCCACAAGGGAGAGAAGCAAGACCCCCCCAAAAGACACAGGTCAGACTACACACTTTCCTTGAACTCTCCCTTCACACAAATCTAGCAATCTTTCTCCCCTGCTTTCTCTTCCCACCAATCTGCCTCTTCCTACACATTCCTAGAGGTGTGTGAGGGGGAAGAGAGTCCCTACCTGCCCTCCTCTCAACTTTCACCCTGCAACCTTGTTTTTTTAAAGACCTGCAGTCATTTGTCAAGCTTTTGTGGCCTGCAAAGGGACACAATTTATCAGTGAGCTGGCTGGAGGAACACACTAATGGTGTCATCAGCCAATCAACTGCCAGGGGTTGTTTTCAGTTTCTCTAGTTTCCAGTCAAACTTTAAAGTACATTTTCATGAAAACAATAACAGGTACAACAGTGATTCTTGCTGTGTTAGCTATTGAATCAGTAATTGGTTAAATTATGAGACACTGAAATATGAGATTTAGGAAAATCCCTATTCTGTATTGTTGGGCATAAAATTACAAAAGAGAAAAAACATATTTAGGTTTTCTAAACTTGACTTTATAAACCTGGTTAACATCTAGGGGGAAAACAACATGCTCAAGTGAAGAAGGAAAGGGAAGAAAATGAAGAAGCATTTAATGGTACAAGAAAGAACTCTTTCTGGCTACCTGATCCATCAAACAAATTGTACCTCTAAGGTGACCTGAGGTGCCAGCAACATATTAAAACCTTAAGGGATATATAGAGTACAAATGATGAGAGAACACCGCCCATTAACACTATCCGTGTTCAGAGGAAAGCCAAGGCTGCTTGTGCGTCCTGCTCCAATGAGTGTAAAGTACATTGAGAAATGAGTGAATCAGTCACTATCTTTAAACTTAAATGGTCAGACAGAGAAACAGAAAGTGTGAATACAGATACTATGAACATTGCCATTTCTCAAGACAATAGTTTCTAAAGTAAAAATTATTTTCCTTTTTGGCATTATAATAACTAAACTTGGATTAGATCAAAGTTTGGAGAGCTTAAGTCAATGTAATGACGTGAAGTTTAGCATGTGATTTTGTAGTGAATAAAACTACAAAAATAAAAATTCTGCATCCTCTGCTTGACCATTAAAGTTCTATGGGTATTTGAAAGTTCTCTGCTTTGTCTGTTTGGACTGTATATTGTTCTTGACAAGTAATGCTTCATACTCTGTGTAAAAAACAGATGTGTGGGCAGTACAGCGGTTCTCTGGTCCAACCCAGGGTGGGAAACAGTGGCCACCCCTTCCCAGGGTGGGGAGGGGCACCGAGCTAATGTGCCTGTGGCTAGAGAGCTGCCCTGTCACCTGCAAACCCTCGGTAAAGAAGGGAGCTCTACTGACATGCAGGTGAGCCCATATTCTGTTCGTGCTAGTGCTAGACTAGATCTGGAGTAGGGATGGGAGAAACAGATCGCGGTTTGGGTTCGTACGTTCGGTTTGGCTGCGTTTGGTTCGTCCGTTCAGTTCGTCCATTCGGTTCGTCTGCGTTCGGTTCGTCCGTTCGGTTCATCCGTTTGGTTAGTTCTCCAGGTTTGGGTTTGGCCGTTCGGTTTGGCCGTTCATTTCGGGCGTTCGGGAAATGTTATGGGTGGGTTTTTTTTATTTTTTATATGGTTTATTGGTTTTTTATTGGGTTTTATATGGTTTTCTTTTATTTTTTATTTGGGTTTTTTGTTTTTATATGCGCTTTTTTTATCTAATAAATATAGCTATCTGTCTACACTAAATCTAACTTCTATTAACTATTCTAAATGCTATGAACTAAATGGATTATCTAATAAGTACACAGGCCTACTCCTACAAACAGTAAAACTAAATCACTAACACTATCTCTATCACTAAGCTAACTCCTACAACTACTATCTATCTATCTATCTATCTATCTATCTATCTATCTATCTATGGGATGGGGAGGAATCACAAACACAAGGTTTCAGTTTAAGGTTTAAGTTTCATTTCAGTACAAAACTGAAATGAAACTTAAAGCAATCTAATAATCCTACTCAACGCCTGCTGTTCAGGAACAGTTCAGAAGATGTTGTGAAGGGGGGAGGCAGATAGTTTCATTTCTTGCAAGCCTCTCCACCCCTGGTGCCTGGAAGTCTGCTCCTCATTGACTAGTACTACCCCTCCCTGTCACCTTACAGTAACCATTTTTTGCCACCCGAACTCACCCGAACGCGATCCAAATTGACTGAACTGCTCGGCCATTTCGCTGTTCGGTGTTCGGTTCTGTTCAGTATGTTCGTGTTCGTGTTTGTGTTTGGTCATCCGAACAGGCCGAATTCAGGCCGAACTCCAAACTTCCGAACCGCATTCACCTATCCCTAATCTGGAGTAACTTTGCTGAAATGAATCAGCATTAATAAGATGTATTCTCGCATATGTGGCAGTAGATCTTACATCCATAACAGAAAGTACATCTGAGTTTTATTTATTTAATTTTATTAATTTTACCGATTTAATACCCCGCCCAACTTCACCTCAGGTGGCTCGGGGCGGCTTTCAATAAAATCATATAAATCAAAACCATTCCCACCTAACTTTAAAATATGAAAACACACACGCCCCATAAATCCCTCCCCCAACCTGACCCTACACACCATCTCCCTCACCAAAAGCCAGGCAAAACAGCCAGGTTTTACACATACAATGTAAGGAGGGGAGATCTGGGGCAACCTGGGCCTCCACTGGGAGGGAGTTCCACAGCCTAGTTGCGGCCACAGAGAACATCATCTTCATAGTTCCCCCCTCCCCCCCGCCACATAGTTGACCTCAAGAAGGGTGCCCCCAGCGAACCGCAGAGGCTGCTCCAGAGCACGGAGAGTGAGGCAGTCCCACAGGTCAGTTGGGCCAAGGCTGTATAGGGCTTTATTAGTCAAAACCAATACCTGGATTGGGGCCTGGAAGACTATAGGAAGCCAGTGCAGAGCCCAGAGCACCAGTGCAATGTGCTCACGGTGACCTGTCCCTGTAAGGAGTCAGGCCACAGCATTCTGTACTAGCTGCAGTCTCCAGACCATCACCTTAGGTAGCCCCATTTATTTATTTAAACATTTTATACCCTGTCCCTCCTGCCAGGCAGCCCAGGGCGGCTAACAAAATCAGAATCAATAAAATACAATAAAACATATAAAAACATCATACAACAATAATAAAAATTCGTAAAAATGAGGAGAAAAAAAATCCCACCCACCCCCGACCCACCACCACTATCACCCTCATCCTTCCCCTCACCAAATGCCTGATGGAACAGCCAGGTCTTACAATTCTTATGGAAAATCAGGAGGTCCAGGGCCAGATGGGCACCCACCGGGAGAGAATTCCAGAGGTGTGGCATGGCCATGGAGAACGCCCTGTCCTGCGTGACAACCTGAGGGACCTCCAACAGGGTGCCCCAGATGACCGCAGGGACCAGTCCAGAACCCTGGGAATGAGGCGGTCTAGAAAATAGGCAGGGCCCAGACCATGTAAGGCTTTATAGGTCAAAACCAATACTTCTAACATCTCCCTGGTCCTCTCTCTTCCTTTCTCTCTAACTTTGAGTCTTGGCTCACCTTCTTCCTCTCTGTTGATATCCCCACTCTCATCCTTGGTGACTTCAACATTCATGTTGATGACCCATCTCAGCCCTCAGTCTCTCGCTTCCTCTCCCTAGCCTCCTCCTTCAACCTCCACCTTTGGACCAACTCCCCCACCCATACTAATGGCCATTCTCTTGATCTTGTCCTCTCTAGAAACTGCTCTGTCGCTGATCTCTCCTTCGATCCTCATCCTATATCAGACCACTTCCTTGCCTCTTTCAACATTTCCCACTGTCCCCCCTCCTCTTCCCCTTCTCTACGCCCCTTCCGTGACCTTCAAGCTATTGATCCCCTGGACTTTGCCTCCTCTCTCTCTCCCCTTCTTCCTACAGTCTTCTCTTCCTCCTCCCCTGACTCCGCTGTCTCTGCTCTCAACGCCTCTCTCTCCTCCACACTTGACTCCCATGCCCCTCTCTCTTCCCGCCCTGCCTTCTCCCACAACCCCCGTCCTTGGCTCACCCCTAGTATCCGCCACCTCCGTTCTTGCACTCGTGCTGCTGAACGACTCTGGCGCAAATCCCATTCTCACGCTGACTTCCTTCACTTCAAATTCTGTCTCTCCACCCTTACTTCTGCTATCTCCCTTGCTAGACAACACTACTATGCCTCCCGCATTGAGTCCTGTTCTCGGGACCCTCGCCGCCTGTTCTCTACCTTTGACTCCCTCCTCAAGCCTCCCTGTCCTCCCCCTCCTTCTTCCCTTTCTGCTCAGGATCTTGCCTCCTTCTTCACCTCCAAGATAGACAAGATCCGCCTCGACATCGCTTCCCACTCCTCTCTTCCCACTCCCACCCCTCTCCCTCCTCCCCCTCCTTCTCTCATGTCCTCCTTCTCCCCTGCCTCCCTTAAGGAAATCTCCTCTCTGCTCTCCTCCTCCAACCCTTCCACTTGCCCCCTTGATCCCATTCCTTCCCGCCTCCTCACCTCCATTACTCCCACTGTCGCCCCTTCCTTCCTGCACATCATCAACCTCTCCCTCTCTACTGGCTCTTTCCCTTCTGCCTTCAAACATGCCACAGTCTCTCCTATTCTCAAAAAGTCCACTCTTGACCCCTCTGACCCTTCTAGCTATCGTCCTGTCTCACTCCTTCCTTTTGCTTCCAAGCTGCTTGAACGTGTTGTCTACTCCCGCTGCCTTGACTTCCTATCCTCCAACTCCTCCCTTGACCCCCTCCAATCTGGCTTCCGCCCCCTTCATTCTACTGAAACTGCTCTCGCTAAGATCACCAACGATCTTCTGGTGGCTAAATCTAAACGTCTCTATTCCATTCTTGTCCTCCTTGATCTCTCTGCTGCCTTCGATACTGTTGACCACTCACTCTTGCTGGATTCCCTTCACTCCCTTGGCTTTTGTGGCTCTGTCCATAACTGGTTCTCCTCCTACCTCTCTGACCGCTCCTTTAATGTGTCTCTCTCCAACTCCACCTCCTCCTCCTTCCCCCTCTCAGTTGGTGTTCCTCAAGGCTCTGTTCTTGGCCCTCTCCTCTTCTCGATCTATACCTCATCCTTAGGCAAACTCATTGCCTCCCATGGCTTCCAATACCACCTCTATGCTGATGACACTCAACTCTATCTCTCTACTCCCTCTCTCTCTCCCTCTGTTCAAGCTCGTCTCATCAACTGTCTCTCTGACATCTCTACCTGGATGTCTCAACGTCAACTCAAACTCAACATGGCTAAAACTGAACTCCTTATCTTCCCCCCTCATCCTTCCTCTCCTTCCTCACTGTCAATAACTATTGATGGAGTCACCATCCTGCCTGTCCCCCAAGCCCGTAGCCTAGGCTTCATCTTTGACTCAGCCCTTTCTTTTAAACCCTACATTGACTCTGTTGCTAAATCCTGTCGCTTCTCCCTCCATAACATTGCTAAGATTCGCCCTTTTCTCTCTGTCTCGTCTGCCAAAACTCTTGTTCATGCTCTGGTCATCTCTCGCCTCGATTACTGTAACCTCCTTCTCACTGGCCTTCCCCGGTCTCACCTTTCTCCCCTCATCTCTGTCCAAAACTCTGCTGCCAGGGTCATCTACCTCGCCAGTCGCTTCGACCATGTGCAGCCCCTCCTCTCTTCGCTTCACTGGCTTCCCCTTCCTGAACGAATCCTGCACAAGCTCCTAGTCTTCACCTATAAAGCTCTTCACAACCTTGCTCCCCCCTACCTCTCTGCACTTATCGCCCTCCATACTCCAGCCCGTGCACTTCGCTCCTCCTCTGTCCCTTCTCTCACCCTTCCACGCCTTCCCTGCTCCCCTAAGCGCCTTCGTCCCTTCTCACTTGCTGCCCCCCATGCCTGGAACTCCCTCCCTGTCCACATCCGCCTTGCCCCCTCCCTTCATACCTTCAAATCTCTCCTTAAAACTCACCTCTTTCGCTCTGCTCTGTCTGACTCTTTATCCTGCTGAGCCACTATTTCCTATACCTATGGTCTGTTTACCCTTATCCTTGCCACATGGACCTGCCTGCTGTCATTCTCATCGTAACCAAGCCAAGTACATGCACTTGAGACCTCACATCTTCATGAATGTTAGACCCCTTGTCTCTCCCTCTGTTCCCCTTCCTATATCTCTCCCCCAGCTCCTGTCTCTCAGATTGTAAGCCCTAGGGGCAGGGACCATGTCTATTTTATTACTTTGTAAATTGCCCGGTACACTGCTGGCACTATATAAAAGTTTGTTACTACTACTACTACTACTACTACTAATAATAATAATAATAATAATAATAATAAACTTTGAATAAGGCCCAGAAGACTATTTTCAGTCAGCGCAGAGCTCAGAGTACTGGTGTAATGTGCTCCCTATGACACAGCCCCACCAGGAGCCGGGCTACCGCATTCTGCACCAGCTGCAACTTCTGAGCCATCACGATATGTAGCCCCATGTAGAGTGCATTACAGTAGTCTAATCGAGAGGTGATAAAAGCATGGACGATCGTGGTCAAATCTGGAACCGAAACCAGGGGCCGAAGCTGCTGCATGAGATGTAACTGGCAGAAGGCACTCCTCACCACAGCCTCCACCTGGAGAACCAGATGGAGATGCGCATCGAGGAGCACCCACATGTTCTGCAGTTGGGAGGCCAATGGAGGACAAACCCCCTCAACCGAGGGGGCCGTCACCTCCATTGACTTACCCACTAACATCACCTCTGTCTTGTCAGGATTCAGTCGCAGTTGATTAACCCTCATCCAGTCCCCCACAGCTATCAAACACTGGGTAAGCACCGAGACAGCAGGCCTAGGTCTGTTGAAAATGAGAGGTACAGTTGGTGTCATCCGCATACTGATGACACCTTACCCCATACCCCTTGATCATGTAGAGTGTGTTGCAGTAGTCCAATCTTGAGGTAATGAAAGCATGGATGAAGGTGGCCAGGGCACTATCTGAAAGATACGGTCAAAGCCATTGCACCAGATGTAATTGGCAAAATGCGCTTCTCGCCACAGCTGCCACCTGGAAATCCAGGCAGAGCTGCGGATTGAGGAGCATGCCCAGACTGCGGACCTGGGATACCAGCTTAGGACAGACCCCATCAGTGATGGGAACCACCATATCCACTGCCCTTCACACTACCATCACCTCCGTCTTGTTGAAATTCAACTTCAGTCGGCTCGCCCTCATTCAATCCCCAACAGCCACCAGACATCGGGTAAGCACCAAGACTGCCGTTTCTGGGTCGGATGAAAATGAGAGGTAAAGTTGGGTGTCATCAGCATATTGATCACACATACCATCTCACAACCTCACCTTGTGGGTTTACTTTGTGTGTGATCAGGATTCGTTCCTTTAAAGCTAGAGACATTATTCCCAGTTTACACTTAGAGAACTCCTTCTCATTGAAGGTTTGTCTGAGCCCAAGCATTCTCATCTTCTGGACATGATGTTAGACTTTTTTATTTGACCAGGCATTTCACAGGCAGTGATAGGTTCTGAGAGATTTGGGATAAGGAATTTTAACTGATTTTATGTATGTATGTTTGTGATTTTATGTGCTGCAACCTATCCTGAGCTCTTGTGAAAGAGCCAGACAGTAATGTTAAATAAATGAGAGCTGAATCTATTTTTCAATATTAGAAGTTTGATGCTGAATCACTAGACTGTCCATACCAGTAACACCCAAGTGTGACACCATTTTGATACTTAAATATAGTTCTGAGTCTTCAGGCACTGAGTAGTCTGGAAAGAGAGAGTATTTGTCATTTTGCATACTTTCACCAACAGTCGTTGGTTCAGTAAAATATGACATTTTGAACTACTTTGTTTCCATTTAGGGCTGTTGGATGACCAGGGGGCAAAAGCGGTACTCAGGGAGGACAAGGCCATTGCAGAGAAGCTGAATGAATTATTTGCTTTGATATTCACTGCAGAAGATGCTGGGAAGATACCCATGCTGGAACTCTTCTTTGTAGTTGATGAATTGTAGGAGCTGTTGAAAATCAACGTGATACTGTAAGAGGTTCTAGAGCAAATTTACGAACTAAATAATAACAAATCACAAGGACCAGATGGTATATACCCCAGAGTTCACATGGAGCTCAAATATAAAATTGTAGATCTACTACTGGTAGTTTGTAATCTATCACTAAAATCTGCCATTGTACCTGAGGACTGGAAGGTGGTGAATGTAACACCAATATTTAAAAAGGGTTCCAGAGGTGATCCTGGAAATTACAGACTACTGGTGAGCCTGACCTTGGGGCCAGGTAAATTGGTGGAAACAATTATTAAGAACAGAATTACTGGGCATATTGATAAACATGGCTTACTGGGGGAAAGTCAACATGGATTTAGAAAAGGGAAATCATGCCTCACTGAGGCTGGTTGATATAGTATACCTGGATTGATATAGTATACCTGGTTGATATAGTATACCTGGATTTTCAGAAAGCATTTAATAAGATCTCTCATGAGAGACTATTGAGGAAATTAAAAGTCGTAGGATAGGAGGCAGTGTCCTGCTGTGGACTGTTAACAGGTTAAAAGATGGGAAACAAAGAGTAAGATTAAATGGTCAGTTTTCACAATGGAGTGAAGTAAATAGTGGAGTGCCCTAGGGATCTATACTGGGACCAGTGTTGTTTAATGTATTCATTAATGATCTGGAAAAATGGAGAAAGGAGTGAAACGATCAGATTTTCAGATGACACAAAGTTATTCAAGGTAGTTAAAATATGAGCGGACTGTGAGGAATTGCAGGGGGATCTTGCAAGACTAGGCATCTAAATGACAGATTAAATGTAATGTGGACAAGTGCAAAGTGATGCACATAGGGAAAAACAATCTAGACTATAGGCGTCTTTAGACATAACAAAGATTGGTGTCAAAACCCCAAAGCACATGTTTGGTCGTTATGTTAACAATCCCAACACCAATTTGGCCACCCGTTGAACACATGATGTGAAAACCATTGCATCACAAGAACAATTTGCATGTTTGGCTGAACACGTGGCCAATATTGTGTCTAATGATATTGCGTGGTGTGTTAGCAGTTACAACATGGGGAACAAAGTGACAGCACCTGTGTGCGGGGATCGGGTGGTGAACAAAATTCCGATTTTCCCCAAGATGGGCTGTGTGTCTAAGCAGCACCACATGGTGAACTCAGGGCCAACCCAGTGTTCATATCAAGGTCAAAACACACATTCAGACACCTGTTGACATTATGTCTAAAGACACCCTATATGTACACAATTCTGGTTTCTAAATTAGGAATTACCACTCAGGAAAAGGACCTTGGAGTCACTGTGGACAATACACTGAAATCATTTGCTCAGTGTGCAGCCACGGTCAAAAAAGAAAATAGAATGTTAGTAATTGTTTGTAAAGGGATAGAGAATAAAACTGATAATATACTACTGTAACGCACTCTACGTGGGGCTACCCTTGGGGCTGGTTCGGAAACTGCAGCTAGTGCAGAATGTGGTGGCCCATCTCCTGACTGGGACAAGCCAACACGAGCACATTACACCAGTGCTTCGCTCTCTGCACTGGCTGTCGATAGTTTTCCGGACCCAATTCAAGGTGTTGGTGTTGACCTTAGAGGCCCTAAATGGCTTCGGCCCAGGGGCGGATTGGCCATTGAATGCACCGGGAGGATTCCCGGTGGGCCGGGGCCGGTCAGGGGGCTGGTCACACTGTCTTTTTTAAAATTATTCTTAACAAACAAACAAACAAAATTGTTGGTCCTGACCCCTGTCGGGTTTGGTTGTGTTGGGGGAGAGGGGGAGGGCTTACCTGACTCTCCCTCCTAGTAGCCTGCAGCAGCAGCGGGGACAGCGATCGGGCTGGGAGATAAGGCTGTTTGTTTACAAACAGCTCCTGCCCATGTGCTGATCAGAAGGTTGCTACCTTGTAAAGAAGGTTCTTCGA
>QEPC01011525.1:141649-155326 GCA_003113815.1 Sphenodon punctatus
TGTTCCAGTGCAGCATTACTACAGGTGCAAGGAATGATGCCTTAATATACAATAATGTAGATATTGAAGTCTGGTATCAATTCTCCCCTTAGTCTTCCCTTTGCTAAGCTAAACACAGGGCATATGTAATACTAGTGCAGCTGATGTAGGAATGAAGAAGCCTTACTGTAGGATGCATAGCAAGGGACAGAATGTTTTTTTTGGTTGGGGGGCACTGAGCACTGAAACGGAGTGATTTGGGGAGCCAGAGCACTGAAATGAGGGCCAGTACCCACCCAGTGACAGTCTCCCCCCTGCCATCCCCCCATAACCTCCCGCTCACCCCTGCCAGGCTGCTGAGGATCTGAGTCTGGGGACTCAGCTTTGATAGGCCCCAAATCTGGTGCACTCTGCCTGCCCCAAGCCACGCCCCCAAGCCACGCCCCTTTGGCTTGTTTCTGGTGCGCCGGCGGCTTTGCTGCCGGCACAGGTCCACTAACACTATATTTTCCTGGGCCACTTTCATTTCCCAATCCGCCCCTGCTTCGGCCCCACATACCTGCAGGACCGCCTCACGCTCTGGGTCCTGGATCAGCCCTTGTGGTTGGCCAGGTTTCCTGGGTGTCTACCATGAGGAGGGTGTTCTCTGTGGCTGTGCCATGGCTGTGGAACTCCCTCCCATTGGAGGTCCACTTGATTACTGACCTCCCCTCTTTCTGCAGACAGTGTAAGATCTGGCTGTTCCACCGGGCCTTTATTGAGGGAGATGGGGTGGGTGGGTATGGACTTTTTAGGTTGTTTTAATTGTAGTTTTATAACTGTGCATTTTGATATGTTTTTAAAATGTTGTTAGCCTTCCCGAGATGTCTGAGGCAGGAGGGGGCAGCATATAAGTTTTAATATAAATAAAATAATGCCAGTATTTAAATCAATGGTGTGACTCCCCCCCACCCTTGAATTTTATGTTAAGTTGTGGTTGCCCCGTCTCAAAAAAGATATAGTTGGAAAAGATACAGCACAGAGAAGGGCAACAAAAACTATAAAGGGTATGGAACAGCTCCAATATGAAGAGAGGCTAGACATGTTGGGGCTCTTCAGCTTGGAGAAGAGACGTCTGAGAGGGGATATGATAGAAGTTTATAAAATCATGAGTGGTGTGAAACATGTAAAAAGGGAATGAACAGTTATTCACACTCTCAAATAGTAATAGAACTAGAGACACTCCATGAAACTAGCAAGTAGCAGATTTAAAACAAATAAAAGAAAGTGTTTTTTTCACTCAACGCAAAATTAAGTTGTATAATTTGTTGCCAGAGGATGTGATCAAGGCCAGTAATATAAGAAGGCCGGTATATATGTGGATTTTTAAAATGATTGGACATGTTTCTGGAGGATCGGTCCATTAGCCAGCCAATGTGGTGGATGTCTTGGGGTCTGTGAGAGCCATCTGTTGTGAACTTGATCCATGCCAGTCCTGGCTGGTGAAAGTCTCCAGGGAAACGTTGGGGACGGTGCTGGCGAGGGTGGTTAATGCGTCCTTGCAGCAGGGGAGGTTGTCGCCTAGCCTCAAGGAGGCTGTGGTGCGCCCCCTGCTGAAGAAACCATCTTTGGACATGGACACACTCGCCAGCTACCAACCTGTCTCTAACCTTCCCTATTTAGGGAAGGTTATTAAGCGGGCAGTGACAATCCAGCTTCAGGTGCATCTAGATCGCAATGGTTTCCTGGACCCTTTTCAATCTGAGTTCTGCCCCCGTTATGGCACCGAGATGGCATTTGTGGCCTTGGTCGACGATCTCCACCGGGAGATGGATGCAGGATGTTCAACATTTCTTATCCTGCTAGATCTCTCGGCCACTTTTGACACCGTGGACCATGGGCTGTTGTTGAGACAGCTGAGTGACCTGGGGGGGTCTGGACAGGACTGTTCTTGAATGGTTCTGCTTATTCCTCTTGGGGAGAAGCCAGCGGGTGGTGCTGGGAGCTGAAACATCTTGCCTCCACGTTTTATCCTGTGGCGTTCTGCAGGGTTCCATTCTGTCTCCATTATTATTTAATGTATATATGCAGCCCTTGGGGGAGGTAGTGAGAGGGTTCGGGGTGCGGTGTCACCAGTATGCTGATGATACTCAGCTATACCTCTCTTTTTCAACTGACCCAGACCCTGCTATCTTGGTGCTGTCCCAGTGTCTGCAGGCCGTGACTGAGTGGATGTGTCAGAGCAGACTGAAGCTCAACCATGATAAGATGGAGGTGATGTTGGAGGGGAGAGGGAGGGAGGTGTCGACCCCCCTGATTGTGGGGGTTCGACCTCCTATAGCTCAGCAGGTTCAGAGTCTGGCGATGATATTGGATGCAGATCTCCTCCTGGAGTGACAGGTGGAGGTAGTGGTGAAGGCCACTTTCTGTCAGTTATATCTGGTGCGGAGGCTGTGGCCGTATGTCTCCGGCCCGGACCTGGCCTCCCTTGTCCATGCCTTCGTCACCTCGAGGCTAGACTACTACAAAGCGCTCTACGTGGGGCTGGCCTTGTTCCTGGTTTGGAAGCAGAAGCTAGTGCAGAATGCGATGGCCCGGCTCCTTTCGGGGACGGGCCGTCGCGACCACATAACACCCGTGCTCCGGACTCTGCACTGGCTGCCAATAGTGAGCCGAGCCAGGTTCAAGGTTTTGGTGTTGATCTATAAGACCCTTCATGGTCTGGGCCCCTCGTACCTCAGGGACCACCTCTCCCTCTGTGCCCCAGAGCGACTCCTTTGGTCTGCCGGGGGTGTCTTCTTGGAGGTCCCCTGTGTTAAGCGGGGGACCACAATGGACAGGGCATTCTCGGTGGTCGGGCCACACCTTTGGAATTCCCTCTCGGAGGAAGCTCGCCGGGCCCCAAAACTTTTAACATTCCGGCGAATTTGCAAAACCTGGCTGTTCACTTAGGCCTTTGGGGAGGGTGGGTTGTGGGGGGGTTGTTATCCCCTCCACTCTTATTTATTATATTAATAATTTTTATGTTCCCTAGCTGTGTTTTATTGTTCTAATTTTATGAGTATTTTAAAATGTTTTATATTTTATATTTTATATTTTATTTTTTGAATTTGTTAGCTGCCCTGAGCTGTCTCAGGAGGGGTGGGATATAAATATGAATAAATAAATAAATAAATAAATAAATTAGCAGTATTAGACAGAGGAAGGTTTGGGGAATGTAACCTCTTACTGTCAGGAGCTGAGAATGAACAACAGGAAATGGATCACCTCATTGTGACCTGTTGGGTACTTTCTCTAAGCGATGAAGATTGAACACTGTCAGAGACAGGTGCTGGACTTGATTGGTCTGACCAAGATGACACTTCTTAAGTTCCTATGTTTTTATTTCCAGACAAGAACGCAGATACAGAACGTATATAAAATATTGATGGGACTGTAATTAAACTTGCAAAATGTGCAACCCACTTGAGGTCCTTGCCCACAGTTTGGGAACCTCTGGTCTATGCTCTATAAGAGCAGGGAATATTCAATATCAACTAGATCAAGGGGGAAATAACTACAGCCAGCCATGATGCAAGGTGTTGTCTGCTCTTATTTCCAGACACAACAGAGTTAATATCTTTGCCAGGCCTACCACTCTGAAAAGAAAAAAATCTCAGCTAAACCTGTCTATTTTCCAAGCAGAAAAACATGATTTTTTTTTCCTGGCAGGTGATTTTTCAATTGTACTGGTGCAGTCAGTTACACATTTGGCTCACGGAACACCTGCCACTCAAGAACGTATTTATAGAAGCTGTAAACTAATTAATTCCTTTAAGAGTCTCTAGTTTTTAATGACATATTAAGATACTCCATCTAACGGGGATTACTTTCTAAGCTAGCTACTTTCCTTTTTCTTTACCTGTACCCACCCAGCCCCCTCCCCCCCCACACACTCTTAAGTCATCCACACCCCAAAGAATGTTTCTTCTGAAACGAAGTGGGAGGTTGTTTTTCTTGATTGTTGATGCTTCTTCATCAAGCAAGAAGCTATGCCATGGTGAGCAATTGAACTTGTTAGAAAATGCAAGTAATTGTTCATTGAACTTATTTGTTTGAGGAATAATAATTTATTTTTAATTTTTTCATATTACAAGAGAGGCTAATTTCCCTAAGCTGAGATTAAGAGCATGCTATACATAATCAGTCTTCATAGGGTAAAAACAGACATAAAGGTGGCCTGCTGTGGCCCACTTTGGCCCAGGATTCACTGGCAGAAAATATTTGGCTGCTTTTCTTCTAAGACTGCCCAAAATAGGTACTGTATTTTGGGCACTTTTAGAAGAAAAACAGCCAAATATTTTCTGATGGAATACCTTCAGAATGGAAAACACCTGAAACTTTATGTTTGGAATGGAATGGAAACACCTGAAACTTTATACGTCAATGGGCAAGAGTTCAGAATCAGTCCTATCAACTGAACATGGAACATATTTCACTTTAATTTTTATGATGATTGACCTTGGGTGAACACAAACGAGACAGTAACCCACATTAGCTGGCATTAGCCCACATGTCAGCTGCCCATCTGTTAGGTGACTGCCAGATGTTTGTCCATTTCCACAATTGGGCAGGCGGTCGACTGCTACCCGAAGCGTCATCCAGAGAAGGTATTTGATGCCGCATGGGCTAAGACTTACCTAGATGGGCTAATCTAAGTTAGAGTGTGCCCTCCCATCTGTTAAGTCCCACACAGCCCCTGCACATGGCAAGGTCTGCCAGCACCATGGACAAGGCCATAATGTCAGCAAGGATAGGGTCCAGGATCAGTGGCTGCTGTCAGATTATCACATGGGCTGGGAGTGAGGAGATTCCTTCCCCAGTCACTTGTTAGCTGATGGTGTGGGTGGAAGAGGCTGCTCCACCCATGATGGAAGTGGGTGGAGGGAGGGATCAAGTATCAACCTTGCTCGGTGGTGTGTGTGTGTACCAGAGCTGAGTCCAGCCCAGTCCCACTTAGTCCCTCCATCTTTTCCTCCTCCCTTGTTTCTCGCCCTATACACCAGCAAAACCTGCTCATGGGGAAACAGCGATGGTGAGCCTGGGTGCGGAGTGTGTGGCACAGGTGCCACCTCCACCAATGTACCAGGTTGTGACCTTCCACCCTTAGGCAAGGAGGACCGGTGTGTGGGCTGCTGTCTGGGTGCAGCTCTGCCTGGACAGAATCACTGGTTTCCTTGCACTCGGGACACCGACCGGGTGGAGCCAGGCAGGGGTTACAGCACCTTGGGCTGGGGCCATACAACCCTTGACAGGATTGCTCTGGCTTGGAGTCTAGGAATGGTCTGATCATGCCACCGGCTACTTTACATAGGCCCAATTTTGATTCTGGTAGCTGTTGGCCACTGTTCTTGGGCCCGAGTTGTTCTTTTCCTCAGCCCGATCTGGGGCATGGGAGTAATGTCGTGGATGTTCTGTTTTCTTTGCCGGCCGAATGGGTGGAGGCTGTGTTGCCACTCCATGGGTTGGGTAGGGGATCCAACTGTTTGCTGTTGCATATGTTTTCACCATTTGAAAAGATAAGGCCTGTATTCCATTGCCTACTGAAGTTACACCAATGTAAAGCTGATGTAAGTGAGAGGAGAATCAGCCCTGTTTAGTCCAAAATTACTCCAAGTGTTTGGAAAAATCAAATTTAAGGTGAATTAACAGACCTACACATCAGTTAAAGTTTTCCCTTTGTGTAAAATAACTTGACAATGAGATCATAGCCTAGCAAGCAAGATTTGAAATGTGCAAAGGTTCATGTACAGTGGAAGAGCATCTGTTACAACTGTCAAGTTGTCCAACCAACCAGTGGGTTGACTCCAGGAGGTACAGAGTGCTTCTAAGAAGACCTTTGCAACATAGTCAGTAGTCTTTGTTATCATTTTTCATTTGCCTCATTCACTCACCGTATACTGTTTGCTGCTAATATCTCTTTATACTGTATGTACAGCTGAAGTATTAACGTAGCTGGAGTAATAGAGGATACAATTGCTGCCTACATTTATCACTGGATTAATAGAGGATGAACAAAAAATTAGGAAGGCTTTTTTATTGGTCTCTAGCAAGCTAGCTTATTAAACAGAATGAAAGTATGGTATGGTGAATGGAAACTCACAGAAAATATAATTTATTTGGGATAGAAGCCATTAAAATTTTAGATGAACATCTTGGCCTTAATCCAGCATTGTCCTCTGGCTGTGCAGACAAGAATAAATAAAAATCAAAGTAGCTATCCATGCTCCCATTCTGATTTGGTAATGTTTGATTCCACAGTGTAGAAGACTATGGGCACTTTCCAACATGAATTAGGAATGTGCGAACGTGGTTCGGAAGTTCGGAGTTCGGACCGAACTCGATCTGTTTGGACGACCGAACCCGAACTTGATATGAACTCTGAAACGACCAAACAGTTTGGTCAGTTCGGACCGAGTTCGTATGAGTTCGACTGGGAGAAATGCGACCCCTGCCTGACACAGGGAGGGGAGGGGTCAGCTGAGAAGCAGACTTCCATACACCCAGAGTGTAGAGGCTTGGAGTAGCAGCCAGCCTGCCCAATCACCATCCCTTTTCTCCTCAGACCACTGGCTTTGCAGTCTGTGATTGGACATGGGGAACGGGGGAGCTAGACTGCACAGAGTCAATGGGTCTTGCGGTAAAGCGGGTGCAGCAAGTAACAAAAGTTATTGTCCTCCTCCCTTCCAACACGTTCTGAGCTAGTCACTGTTCCTGACAGCAGACGTTTTCAGAAGACTCCCTCTCCCAGCAGTTTTTGTTCCTTCCTATTCCTAATCCATTGCCATTCTCCTCCTATTTCACCCATCCCACATATTTACCTCCATATTATCATTTATTTAGATTAGATAGATTTAAGTGTTATTTTTATTTTTTTACCCATCCTTGTGTTCTTTATCCCTACCCTCCATTGAGTCCTCCCACCCCCCCACCCCTTTATATATTCCATCCCTGATTCCTTTCCCCTGTTTTTGGATTTATTTAGAGTAGGATTAGATCAATTTAGGTTTCATTTCAGTTTTGTACACCTCCTTGTGTTCTTTATGCCCCCCCATCCCTGTATAACATTGTAGATAGATAGATAGATAGATAGATAGATAGATATAGTTACTATAGATAGATACATAGTTGTAGGAGTTAGCTTAGTTATAGAGATAGATAGAGATAGTGTTAGTGTGTAGTTAATTTTAGAGTGGGTTTGTAGGACTAGGCCTTTGTAGATATAATATTTAGTTACATAGACTTGAGAATAGTTAATACTATAGATAGAGTTAATGTGTGTGTGTATATATATATACCACCTCTGCCACATGCCCCATTGCCCACCTTACAGGAAGCAGACCAGCCTCTCCTACTTCCCGTCTCCATGTCTTCCAATTCAAAGAATGTGACAGGCAGCACACAAAGATTTTATATATTTTTATATTTTTAACTCAAAATGTTTATCTAATATTATATATATAATATTAGATATATAATATATAGTATATAATAATATATTATATATATAATATATTTGTAAAAATAAAGTTTACAAATCTTGCAGCACCTCCTGTGCCCGGCTCTTGCTCCTCTGATGAGGCGACGACCTCCACCACTAAAGGTCCAGCAACCTCTTCCTCCTCCACCGACTCTGCCACCTTGGCTGGCTTCCAGGTCTTATTAAGCCTGACCCTCTTTATTTTTTCCCCGAAATCCCACACAAACAGTACAGTCAAACAAAACACACCCACCAAGTCACCAACCACAACCAGCCAAAACAACACAGCCAAACCAAACCAACACACAGTCCAACACAGCCAAAACACACCAAACAGAACCAAACATCCAGCCAGCCACAACACACATGCTCTCTCCCCACACAAACGCTGCATGCACTCAAATTTCCGGTTTCCATATTCCAACACGATCATGGGATCACGCGATACCTAGACCGATTTCCGAATGAACGAAATGAACCAAACTCCACCAAACCGAACTACCAAATCCGAACTCGGTCCCTGAACTGAATGACCAAACCCGAATTCATCTCCCGAACTGAACAACCAAATGACCAAACAACCGAACCATGATCTGTTTGCACATCCCTAACATGCATACATGCGTCCAATTTACTTCACAAAGAAACTGCAAGAGGCAAATCAGAAGTGACTTTTGTCACATGGGAAAACAAAACCACGCAGCTTTGGTGGCAATCATGAAGGGGATGCAAAGCCCCCAAATCCAACTTTGCATCCCACGCATGCTCTCCGCCAAAGCTGTGCGGCTTTGTTTTCCCATATGACAAAAGCCACGCCTGATTTGCCTCTCACAGTTTCTCACTGAGGCTAATCGGTCATGTTTATGCATGGGAAATTGCTGGGAAATTATCTCACAGGTCCTTTAGGGGTCATGAAAACAATAGATGAGAGAGAAGACATCAGCCTTGGTTTGTAGAAAACCTAATATATATTGGATAGACAGAAATTTGCTTTGGAACGAAAGCCAGTGAAAAGAAGTGTTCTGGGTTAAAGCTGAAATGGGTAACACATTTGCTACCTGTGGGGCGCACAGGTAAGCTCCCACAGCTTGCTACCTGCGGGAGTCACAATTTCGAGTAATCCATCAGGTGCCTGATTGGTACCTTGGTACCAAGTCGGACACCCAATTACTCCAAAATACTGACTTACCATTTTATTGATTGGAAAACCAAAACTCAGAAAATCAGTACCAGAAGTTGGAAAATTGGTATCAGAAGTCAGAAAATTGTATGAAAATGAGTAATTCGGGTAACCTGTTGGGCT
This sequence comes from Sphenodon punctatus, assembly GCA_003113815.1. Lineage (NCBI taxonomy): Eukaryota > Metazoa > Chordata > Lepidosauria > Sphenodontia > Sphenodontidae > Sphenodon > Sphenodon punctatus. The sequence goes on from QEPC01011525.1 coordinate 150,430, forward strand.
CTCATTGTGTAGCAGGGGGCAGTACTGCGAGGTTTCTACCCCTTTAAGAAGTGGGTTGCGTTGGCCAGCCAGAGGGTTGAGCACATATAGGGGTATGGCAGAGTCAGCCCCATAGCTTGGGACCAGCCTGAGCTGGAAACAGGCTGAGAGCCCAAGAGACAGAGCAGACAGGACACTGGCCCTTTAAGGGTAACCAAGCTGGAGAGCTGGTCACGCCCACTCTGGGAATATAAGGAGAGGCAAGATTGTGGGAAAAGGGAGTCCCTAACTAGGAGCTGAAGGGACCACATTGCCATGACAAAGTCTTCCCACTCTATCCTCTCCAGGGTGCTGAAGAGGAGAACCAGGTACTGGGAGAGACTGTGCCCAGGAGGGATCCTTCTGCAAGGGGGAGGCTTGGCCATAGGCTGGGGCTTTGAGGCCTGGCTGGATGGACTTTGGGGGTTGATGTTGTGTATCTCCTGAGCCCAGGTGCGGCTTCCCCCCCCCTGGGATTTGGGGTACTGCCCCCCTAGCTCCCTGGGGGACCCCTGCTGCACCGTCTCTGTATTAAACAAAAAAACAAAAAACCTGCAGCCGCTTCTGACAGCTGCAGCAGCCTCTGACCAGCTTCAGAGGCTGCTGTGGCTCAAACTCTAGTCTATCTCCCTTCTGGGACCAAGTCTCAGAGCTGGCCTTAATGCCCCTCCAACCTCAACACCCACCAGCTGCCCCTGCCTGCCTGAGCCTGTGAGAGACTGACCTGGGCCTGCAGGGTAGAGGCGACTGAGCTGGCAGTCCCAGGGATTGTGGACTGTACTAATAAAGGACTGTGAACTTGATACCCTCTGGACTGCCTGTGTTGGGTCCTATAGGAGGGTACCCCCTTCCTCAAAAGGGGGGTTCAGCTGAGTGAGACCCCAGCGCCCCCGGGAAAACCTACTGCTACACACTGGGTGTTGATTAGAACCCAATGTTATCAGATTGGTTTGGGTACTGTAATTTGGATGGATATGCCCATTTTTGTAGGTACTTGTTTTAGCTCTTCTCTGGATTGGTTCACACAGGCAAGAGGGAGGATACCATATTCATATATCTCTCTTAGCCAGAAGAGTGTCAGCTTGGTCTGTGTGGACCCCATATTTTATAATGATGTACCAACAGAATTGACAGTTGAAGACACTTCTGATGGCTTTCTGGGGCTGGGACAGATGTCACTAGGCCGCCTATCCCTCATCACATGAGTAAGAAACCACATCCAGTAGCAGAGCTTTTTGGTGCAAACAGCCACCACTAGCAGTTCGATGTTCAAGTAGTTTGACGCCACTGAGTACTGAAACTGTAGGCGTCATTAGACATAACAGAGATTGGATGTCAAAACCCTGCAGCACGTGTTTGGCCATTGTGTGTAAGTACCATAACAATCCCAACACCAATTTGACCACCTGTTGAACATGCAATGTGAACATCATTGCATCACAAGGACAATTTGTATGTTTTTGCTGAATACATAGCTAATGTTGTGTCTAATGATATCACGTGGCATATATTAGCAGGTACAACACAGGGAACAAGGCAGCAGCAGTTGCGTACTGGAATTGGCTGATGAACAAACACCGATTTACCCCAAGATGGGCTGTGTGTCTAAGCAGCGCCACATGGTGAACACAGGGCCAAAGCGGTGTTCATATCAAGGTCAGAACACACATTCAAACACCTATTGACGTTATGTCTAAAGACACCCTGTGTCTCTTTCCTGAGTTTCATACACTCTCTATGGCAGTGGTCTCTAAGCTTTTTATCTGCAAGATCCCATTTTGAAACTTAAATATAAATTATAGTTCTATGACCCTGGACAATAACAAAGCCATGCAAAGTATATCACATATCAGTGTGTGGATCATGGAGTCTCAGTCCATAGTTTGAGAATCTCTGCTCTACAGATTGAGTCTGGGGGCAACAATTAATACTGGCATCCTCTCCCTTCCTCTCTAAAGACAGCACTCAGCCACTTCTTGAAGCTATAACTTTTAAAGCTGATCAAGTGGAACACAATCTGTGTTGGACATACCCATCCAATTTAATCCCTTGTTTCAAGTATACCTTTGAGCCACAGATAATCTTCCAAAAGTCTCCTAGGAAGTCCATGGTGGCAATGGAGAACACAACTGAACCCTGGTCTCCTGAGTTTCAGGGTTGCGTCCTCACAACTGGATCATTTTAGGCTCAGAGTAAATGTATGTTCTGCTCTGAAGGGCCACCCCCAGGTCTCCTATGGCTGCAGCAGTTTTAGACAGAGGTGACTTCTGCCACGGCCCACAGTCCACCCATGTGGCTCCCCCCTCTCCCTCCCCACACACCATAGAGGTGCAGACAGATTGCCAGCACTCTAGGCTGCCGCCCACAGCTCTATGTTTGTTTATGGGGCAAGCCCTGGCCAGAAGTGGAGGTTCAGCAGCCTGTCTGCAACTGCTTGGTGCTCCAGGTTTAGGCTGCCTGCTCCATTTGCGGTGCTCCAGGATGTCTGGAGCACTGCATGCGGAGGCCTGCACCACTCCTGCTCCACCTTATCCAGGGTTGGCTCTCCTTTACATAGATGGGCCACCCAGGGATGGAGCAGAACAGGTGTCTATATAAAAAAAGCGTAAGAACATAAGTAGTGCCATACTGAGTCAGACCAATGGTCCATCAAGTCCAACATCCTGTGCTCTGACAGTGGCCCATCTCAATCACATGGGAGAAGAACCATCAGTCACAATGGGCAATCAATTGCCCCTTGTTCACTCCCAGCTCCTGTTAGGACCAGGGGAGGGAAAACTACAAGGGGGTAGCCCACGGACCCAGCAACCAGTGCCCTCACACAAGCGCCCTTCACTTGCAAGGGGCTTCACAATAAAGGAGAAACTTCCCCTCAGGATAAAAGGTGGCCGAAAGTCCCTAGTGGGATACGGGCCTTTTCATCATCGGGGTTCTGAAAACCAACAGGCCCTGTGCAAAGCCCCTTCACCCACACACGCACTCACACACCCCAGCCACTCAACACCCACCACCCTGAATTGCACGCTGTATGGGGGATGGGGAGTGCTGGTTTGCTGAAGGTCAGGGTACAAGGACCCCAGGAATAGGGGGGAGGAGGAGGAGGGGGTCCTGGGGAAAACAGGGAAAGCCCGGGAGGTCTGGGGAGAAACGGGGAAGTGCACAATCCTCGCCACGCAGTCCCACACACCCATGCTATCACTCTCTCTCACACTCTATTCAAATATCTCTAACCACAATTCAATTCAAGTCAAGGTACTTAGCTTCCAATCTCCACCACCACGCTCGGGGCCAGTCTCACAGCACTGCTGATCACCGGCAGCGTGTGAGACTCTGAACTGAGCTTAAGTAGGGGAGGCCCCACCCCTACGTGCCTGCAATCGTGCCGAGTGGCGTCTTGTTCCCAGCTGTTCCACCGCTACCTCCACCTGCCCTATTTCTTGTGGCTCTGCCTGAATGGTTTCCGCTGTGCGGGGATGCTTGTTTGCATCCCCGTGCTGTTCTGAGTCTTTTGGGGGCGTGCCTCCAGGGCGCCGCCCCCCAGAGCGTGCAGCTGCGTCTGGCCGTCGTCCCGTGTTTCCAGGGGGTGTGGCCTCCGCCCACCGCTTTCCCTGCCCCAGCTGCCGGCCGCCGTGGTACCTAAGCCACCCACGGTGGCGGTAATTCCTGACAGCTCCTGACAGTAAGAGGTTCAACCCGTAAGCTACTTGGTTAATAGCCATTAGTGGACCGACTCTCTAAGAACTTATCTAGTCCTTTTTAAAACCCAGCTATACCACTGGCCCAGACAACGGCCTCTGGCAACAAATTCCATAGGTTAATTATGCGTTGACTTAAAAAGTACTTCCTTTTATTTGTTTTAAATCTGCCAGCAGCTAGTTTCATGGCGTGTCCCCTAGTTCTAGTATTATATGAGAGTGTCAATAACCATTACCTGTCTACACATTCCATATCACTCAGGATTGTACCCTCTGAGTCTTCTCTTCTCTAAGCTGAAGAAACCCAGCTTGTCAAGTGTCTTTTTGTACCGAAGCCGTTCCATACCCTTTATCATTCTCGTTCCCCTTCTCTGTACTTTTTCTCATTCAGCTATGTCTTTTTTATAGATGAGGTGACCAGAACTGCACACAATATTCCAGGTGTGGTCACACCATCAATTTGTATAGAGGCATTATGACATCCTCAGTTTTATTCTCTATCCCTTTCCGAATAACTGCTAACATTCTGTTCGCTCTTTTGACTGCTGATGCACACTGGACTGAGGATTTCAGTGTATTGTTCACAATCACTCCCACATCCTTTTCCTAAGTGGTAACTCCTAGCTTAGTACCCAGCATTGTCTACTTATAGTTTGGATTATTTTTCCCTATGTGCATCGCTTTGCACTTGTGCACATTAAATCTCATCTGCCATTTAGATGCCCAGGTATCCAGTCTCATAAGATCCTGTTGCAGTTCTTCACAGTCTGCTTGTGTTTTAACTATCTTGAATAACTTGATGGCATTTGCAAATTTGATCACCTCACTCTTAACACCCTTTTTCAGATCATTAATTAATACCTTAAACAGCACCAGTCCCAATACTGATCCCTGGGGCAGACCACTTTTTACATCTCTCCATTGTGAAAATTGACCATTCAGTCCTACTCTTTGTTTCCTATCCTTTAACCAGTTACCGATCCATAGTAAGACATTACCTCCTAGGGGTGGGAAACCGGTAGAATCCGGTATTCGATAATGCCGGTACCGGGCGTACCGGCATTATCGGATTCGACCCGGTAATCCGGACCGGGTACCGGATTCAGGGGTACCGGATTTTTTTACATTGCAGCCATTTAAAAATGGCTGCAATGTAAAAAAACTTAAAGCCCCAGCAAGAAAGT